>JAGDQO010002227.1:0-44267 GCA_018342035.1 Solanum appendiculatum | reverse complement strand
TCTGACAGAGAAGCTTCTTCTATGATTGTTGCAGGATTCACTGGAATGTTAAAACATTGGTGGGATAATTATGTTTCTGAAGAAACTAAAGGAATTATCTACAATACTCAAGCTACTGAAATTGTTATTAAAATGGAAGGAACTAATGAAGTTCCTACAGAAGTTGTCAAAGAAGATGCTTGTGCTACCCTTCTATATCATATAGCAAAGCATTTTATAGGAGAACCTAAGTTGTTTCAAGACAGAAGTCTTCAAATCCTCAACAATATCAATTGTCCTTCTTTAGATGATTTTACCTGGTATAAATATAATTTTATGCAAAAGGTAATGATCAGACCAGATTGTCATCTAGACTTTTGGAAGGAAAGATTTGTAAGTGGACTTCCACCACTCTTTGCTGACAAAGTTAGAACCAAAATCCAAGATAGGAATGATGGAAAAATTCCTTATGATCAAATGACTTATGGAGATCTTATTAGTGTTATAAACACTGTTGGATTAGAACTTTGTACGGACATTAAGTTGAAGCATCAACTTAAAAAGTAAAAATCTTCGACAAGAAGAGAATTAGGAAGTTTTTGTCAAGACTTCGGTTTTGTTTCTCTAACACCTCCTTCAAGAAAAATAAGAAAGGAGAATAGGGAAAACAAGAAAACTCATCGTAGTAAGTCTAGAAGGACTACTGAAAAAGATTACAAAAAATCTTCCAAAAAGAGAAGAAAGCATAAAGGATTTAGGAAATCCAAAGAGGATGTATGTTGGACATGTGGAAAATCTGGCCATAGAGCTAGTGAATGCAGATCTGGTAAACAGAAGAAGATCAACAGTCTAGAAATAGACGAAGCAACCAAAGAAACGCTTTTTTCTATTCTTGAAGAACCTTTGTCCGATTCTTCAAATAATTCTGATGAATATAGCGACGAAGAAAATATCAACGTCGATTATGATTCAGATTCTAGCTAATCGGGAAAAAACTGTAACTGCACAGAAGCTTTCTGTGTTTGTGATGATATTCCTCAAGTCAGAGTCCTTAGCAATGACTCTAAAGAAGCTCTCTTTGACATTATTGAACATATTAATAATGAAGAAGCCAGAAAAAATTATCTTATAGAACTTAAGAATATTATTCTCAACCAAAAGGAAAAGCCCAAAGCTCGTACTATGGTTGAACCTTTCAGCATAAAGCAAATCATGAATAGGTTTGAAAGAAATGCCGAACCTACTATTTCTGATCTTCATCATGAAGTCAAAACTCTTAAAGAGGAAATCAAAGACATTAAAATCAGACTTGGGAAAGTCGAAACTGATGTCATTGCTGATAAAATCCTAAAAGAGATTGCCAAACAGAATCTAGATGAAGAAACAGAAGATATCCCTGAAAAGGATAATTTTGATTATCCTCCTTTCAATATTGATCTTTCTGCCACACCTACTCCTAATATCGCGACTACCTCTTGTCCAGGTATCGATGTTATTACTTCTGTTAGACCTCAGAGTCATCATATTCCTATTAAGATTGTTGTCAATAAAAATTTCGTTATTAATAAAATTGCTTTATTTGACAGTGGTGCAGATAGAAATTGCATTGTTAAAGGTATTGTTCCTACTAAGTACTTAGAAAAAAGTACTTCCAAATTATATTCTGCTACTGGTGAGTTACTCAAAATTAATTATAAGCTTTCTAAAGCTCATATTTGTAACAATAATGTTTGCTTAACAAATGATTTCATTATTACTGAAGATATTAATGAAGATATTATTCTTGGAATACCTTTTATCACTCAGATAAAACCTTTTGTCACAAGCCTAAATGGTATTACTACTTCCATTCTGGGAAAAGAATTACATTTTCCTTTTGTTAAAACTCTTTCCCAAGATGAAAGTAATTTTATCAGAGAAAAAACGGTTTTCCGAATAAACTCTTTATCTCAGCATGTTAATTTTCTCAAAGAAGAAATTAAAATTAAAAAAATAGAGAAAATTTTAAAAACCCCGGAAGATGGTTACTAAAATATCCAATCTTCACAAAAAATTTGAAGATGAAATTTGCTCTGATTTTCCTAATGCTTTTTGGGAAAGAAAAAAGCATATTGTTGATTTACCTTACATTGAAGGTTTTAATGAACAAGCTATTACAACTAAGGCTAGACCTATTCAAATGAATCATGAATTACTTGATTATTGTAAAAAGGAAATTGATAATTTGTTGAAAAATAAAATTATTAATGTTTCTAAATCTCCTTGGAGTTGCTCTGCTTTCTATGTCAACAATAGTGCTGAAAAAGAAAGAGGAGCACCTAGACTTGTTATAAATTATAAACCTTTGAATGCTGTTTTAAAATGGATTAGGTACCCAATACCTAACAAAAGAGATTTGTTAAAACGAACTTATAAGGCTAATATTTACAGTAAGTTTGATATGAAGTCTGGTTTTTGGCAAATTCAAATTGCTAACAAAGATAAATATAAGACAGCTTTCAATGTCCCATTTGGACAATATGAATGGAATGTCATGCCTTTTGGACTCAAGAATGCTCCTTCTGAATTCCAAAATATCATGAATAACATTTTCAATGATTATAGTTACATGTCTATTGTTTATATTGATGATGTGCTTATCTTTTCTGATGATATTGATTCACACTTTAAGCATCTTAATACTTTCTTTAAGATTGTCAAGAACAATGGTTTAGTAGTTAGTGCCAAAAAGATTAAGCTCTTCCAGACCTCTATAAGGTTTCTTGGTCATGACCTTTATCAAGGTAGCTACAAACCTATATGTAGAGCCATTGAGTTCTCTTCTAAATTTCCTGATGAAATTATTGATAAAACCCAATTACAAAGGTTTTTAGGAAGCTTGAATTACGTTGCTGATTTTATTCCTAAGATCAGACAAACTTGTGAACCTTTATATAAAAGGCTCAAGAAAAAACCTGTTCCTTGGGGACCTGACCAAACTCAGGCTGTAATTGTTATTAAAAAACTAGTTCAGAGTCTCCCTTGTTTAGGAATCCCTAATCCTAATGATTTTATGATTGTAGAAACCGATGCTTCTGACTTAGGATATGGAGGTATTCTGAAACAAAGAAGTTCTTTAGAATCTCCCGAACAATTAGTTCGTTTTACTTCAGGAATCTGGAATTCTGCTCAAAAGAATTATTCTACTGTTAAAAAAGAAATCTTGTCTATAGTGCTATGTATCACAAAATTTCAAGATGACTTAATAAACAAAGAATTTTTATTAAGAGTTGATTGTAAATCAGCTAAAGAAATTTTACAAAAGGATGTAAAAAATTTAGTGTCAAAACAAATATTTGCTAAATGGCAAGCTCTACTATCTAGCTTTGATTTTCAAATTGATTTTATAAAAGGAGAAAATAACTCTTTACCTGATTTTCTAACAAGAGAATTTTTACAGGGAAAAAATGAGGCCTTTCAAGCCTAATACTCCTTCGAAAGAAGGAAAACCTATGGCGAAACCATTCGTCTTACCTCCTTTAACACCGGCAAAAACCCCACAAAGACCGGTATTTGATAATAGATTTACTATGCTTGCGGACTATCCAAAATTGCCCGCTCCACCTCCCAATCCTACCAAATTAATACAATTAAGGCCAAATAGACCTTTGACTCCTGGAGCATCAAGTTCTAATGTCCAAACTAAAGACAATTATACAATGAAGACCCCCGAGTCGTTTGCTCAAGCTGTTAAACCTGAATTACCTACTCCAACTACTATCCCAAAGGAAGAAAAATTTGACTTTGTAACAACTCAAATGTTACCCCTATTGGCTCTAGACAGAGAGTATGAAAACCTTGAGGTTGGAACTCTTATTAAACCTTGCTACACAAATGGCAACTTTGTTGATACAGATTGTTCTTACAAGACCAGAAAGTTTTACGAAGCTATTTTGGTAGACACAGAATCCATTGAGATTGAACATAACAGGGATGAACAAAATCCTGACTTTATAAGATATTCTCGATTCACTATCAAGAGGATTTTATCACCATTTGAATGGTATACTGATCATTTACACACTCCAGTATCTTTGTCCATGCCGCACAAGCCACAAACTTATAATTGGCATGACTACAAAGCAGCTTGGTTCAATTTTATGTATCTTAGGCCAAGACACACTTGGTTTGTTAAATACTGTCCAAAAATAATTAAGTCGATTATTCCTAAATGGTTCTACAAATGGTGGAACATTTTTGGAGGAAATCTGCAAATACTACCACAACAATTTCACATCAGGTTCACTGAGTTCCAAAGTACTACAGATATATCTACTCTCCCAGAGTATATCAAATTATGTAAGTTCTTTATTCAGAAAAGAATTTCTTATATTATTTCTTGGAATTTCACTAAGGTAGAAATAGACAAAATACGCTTCTTAGCTAAAGAAGTAATGATTAAAGGGTGGACTCCTAAGCCAACCGGAATCAAGCCCACTATCAACCTAGCAGCAGTTAATCCTGCTAAGCAAAAGGCTTCAAAAGAAGAACTCAAAGCAAAGCTCAAAAGAGCTATGGATAATCTTGAAGATTATACTGAAACTCAGATAATGCAGCTAATCAGTGATGCCGCGTCATCTGGAAGCAGTAACGGGGACATGTGTGATCTCAAAGGAATCGCACAGTCATATGTGGACCCCGATTATGAATAGGATTATGGCTCTTGGAAAAAGCAGAGACCAAAGGTCGGAATTGCTTTATTCAAAGAGACGTCTTACTATTCCTAAAAGGAATCCCATATGCTTTACTTAAAGTAATGGACCCCTATACCGACAACCTCGATTGACAATCCATAAAGAATTGTCTCTTCAATTATTGTAAAGGAGATTCCTTATTCTATAAAAGGAAGACTCTTTCAACATTAGAAGGCATCAGCTATTTTCCCAATACTGAAAACCTCTCTATTCTCTAAGCTTTTAATGTTTTTAATGCTTCCGTCTGTAGCCCTTCATATGTTCATATAAATAAAAATTTGTAAGTTTTTATAACTCTCTTTGTTATTCTTCTGTATAAATTTTGTCGTATTTTACTAATACAACTTCGGAGGATTACCGCCGATCCGCTATTGGTATCAGAGCCATGTTGGCAGTATACGTACCTAGCATGAGCAGCTAAGTACATATACTGTCTGGGGCATGACAAAATTTATATTAATTTATGAACTGATTATTTAAAGTTTTGATTAAACTCTTTTAATATTTTAATATGTTAATTGATATTATGTTCTTAATCTTGTTTCTATAACTGGTGTGAGGTGTTCATTCTTCTCTAAGTGTGTGAGGTAACCGAATAATACCCGGTTCATACGTTGGCTAGCCGAATTGAATAGGTCGTCAAGCTAGGAGAGCGTTTAGACCTTGTATGGTGATCCCGTAGCCAAGATAACTCTAGAGAAAGAACATATGTAAAACCAAAAGAACCTTCCTTAGAAACTAAGATATAGATCTTTAATATCTCTTTGCATATTATTATATTATTATTGTTTGATCATTCTTGAATTATCTGTTTATATTTAATATGATTTTGTCTATAAGTCCTTAAGACAGTATCGTTTAAAAATGGAAACCAACCAGCATATTTTAAACAGTGTTAACCTATCTTCTCAAGCAACTAAGATTGCTAAACTTGAAAATGATCTTCAAAACTGGAATATACCAGAAGAACCTTTTAAAGCTATTTATCATTTAGGTAAATTTAATTTATTTGTTAATCACAATATTAAAACTTGTGAATCAACTGTTGCTATTAATAATTCTCTTGAAATTATTCGTTTGTTGAATGCTAACGATATTAATCGTTATAAAAATAAATTTAATTATTTGCATATTGGTTTGGTACAAGTTGCTGTTAAGCCCCTGTTCAGGAAAGGCTTAGATATTCTTATTTGTGTCCTCCTTAGAGATGATAAATTTCTTAATTTTGATGATTCGATGTTAGGAGTTCTTCAAAGTAATCTAGCCGATGGGCTGTTGGTAGAAGATAGAGGGACAGGCCTTCCTGAAAAAGAGGCTCTTTCTTTGGAATCTTCAATTTGTCTAGAAACGACAAGAAGAATTTGATTAGTATAATTATTCTGTTCTATAATCTTGTTGATATCAAGATTAGTAGCAATGACAGAAGGTTTTTCTGAGGAGAGGATTTTAAAAGGGGAAGCTTTTATAATAGTTCCTTGAATAGGGATATTTATTCCTTCAAGAGGGGGAGTGATATCTTCAATAACTTTATTTGAAGTGGTATACCATTTGTTGATGATGACTTTAAGAAAATCCTTCTGATTTTCAATTTTTCCTGTCATCTCAAACCACTTAAAGAAGTCTATTTCGCAACCAATTCTTTTCATATCTATCATCCAAGAGTTTGCAAAATTCTCTCTTTCCTTGAGAGTGTAAATATTCTTATACCAATCTCTGTTGATTTGGTTATCAGGATGAGTCCAAGATTTTTGCAAAATCTGAGGATCAGGAATAAAATTCTTTTCAGATTTGAGCATTTTTAAATGATCAGGTATAAAATCCTTTGGATTTGGAGGAGGTTCCATTTCACTGGCTGTAGGACTACCAGGGATTTCTTGATAATAAACCTTAGGTACATTTCCCGAAAAATCCACACCAGTAACTTTTCCCTTGTCGTTGTTTCTACGAACAAGTTTTTCTTCATCTTCGTCATCCTCCGGGGTTTTTGAAGAAGAAGGCGGGTGAGGAGCAGTCCTCGAAGGAGCAGATGGCGAATGAGGAGCCATCTTTGATGGGACAGACGAACAAGACGCTCTTCTAGAAGTAGTTCTAGATAAAGGATTCTCAAGGAATTTAAGATCTATTGAACCATCAGGATATTGAATTACCCTTTCAATGCGAGATCTCTCTGAGTGAGAGGAAAAAGGTTGAGTGATAGCATCAAAATGCCATTCGTCGTTAGACAGAATGTCATTCCAATTGATCAATCTAGGAACGAATATTGAACTATGCTCATGATTGGCCTCCATGAGCAGGGTTACACCCTTTTGGCTCTCAATTCGAGCCTTTGGTGCAAGAGTAGTAGACATAAGCCGATAATATACTCTGTAGATAATCGCTCTCTCTCGAGTATTGGCTTTGCTATTTAGATTTTTTGTTTTGACATTAAGTGTCAAAGAATCCATGACATTAGGATCATTAATGTCTATTGAAAAGTTAGGATAACAATTAAAGTAAACCGGGCCATCGGCTAGATTACTTTGAAGAACTCCTAACAGCGAATCATCAAAATTAAGAAATCTATCATCTCTAAGGAGGACACAAATAGGAATATCTAAGCCTTTCCTGAACAGGGGCTTAACAGCAACTTGTACCAAACCAATATGCAAATAATTAAATTTATTTTTATAACGATTAATATCGTTAGCATTCAACAAACGAATAATTTCAAGAGAATTATTAATAGCAACAGTTGATTCAAAAGTTTTAATATTGTGATTAACAAATAAATTAAATTTACCTAAATGATAAATAGCTTTAAAAGGTTCTTCTGGTATATTCCAGTTTTGAAGATCATTTTCAAGTTTAGCAATCTTAGTTGCTTGAGAAGATAGGGTAACACTGTTTAAAATATGCTGGTTGGTTTCCATTTTTAAACGATACTGTCTTAAGGACTTATAGACAAAATCATATTAAATATAAACAGATAATTCAAGAATGATCAAACAATAATAATATAATAATATGCAAAGAGATATTAAAGATCTATATCTTAGTTTCTAAGGAAGGTTCTTTTGGTTTTACATCTGTTCTTTCTCTAGAGTTATCTTGGCTACGGGATCACCATACAAGGTCTAAACGCTCTCCTAGCTTGACGACCTATTCAATTCGGCTAGCCAACGTATGAACCGGGTATTATTCGGTTACCTCACACACTTAGAGAAGAATGAACACCTCACACCAGTTATAGAAACAAGATTAAGAACATAATATCAATTAACATATTAAAATATTAAAAGAGTTTAATCAAAACTTTAAATAATCAGTTCATAAATTAATATAAATTTTGTCATGCCCCAGACAGTATATGTACTTAGCTGCTCATGCTAGGTACGTATACTGCCAACATGGCTCTGATACCAATAGCGGATCGGCGGTAATCCTCCGAAGTTGTATTAGTAAAATACGACAAAATTTATACAGAAGAATAACAAAGAGAGTTATAAAAACTTACAAATTTTTATTTATATGAACATATGAAGGGCTACAGACGGAAGCATTAAAAACATTAAAAGCTTAGAGAATAGAGAGGTTTTCAGTATTGGGAAAATAGCTGATGCCTTCTAATGTTGAAAGAGTCTTCCTTTTATAGAATAAGGAATCTCCTTTACAATAATTGAAGAGACAATTCTTTATGGATTGTCAATCGAGGTTGTCGGTATAGGGGTCCATTACTTTAAGTAAAGCATATGGGATTCCTTTTAGGAATAGTAAGACGTCTCTTTGAATAAAGCAATTCCGACCTTTGGTCTCTGCTTTTTCCAAGAGCCATAATCCTATTCATAATCGGGGTCCACATATGACTGTGCGATTCCTTTGAGATCACACATGTCCCCGTTACTGCTTCCAGATGACGCGGCATCACTGATTAGCTGCATTATCTGAGTTTCAGTATAATCTTCAAGATTATCCATAGCTCTTTTGAGCTTTGCTTTGAGTTCTTCTTTTGAAGCCTTTTGCTTAGCAGGATTAACTGCTGCTAGGTTGATAGTGGGCTTGATTCCGGTTGGCTTAGGAGTCCACCCTTTAATCATTACTTCTTTAGCTAAGAAGCGTATTTTGTCTATTTCTACCTTAGTGAAATTCCAAGAAATAATATAAGAAATTCTTTTCTGAATAAAGAACTTACATAATTTGATATACTCTGGGAGAGTAGATATATCTGTAGTACTTTGGAACTCAGTGAACCTGATGTGAAATTGTTGTGGTAGTATTTGCAGATTTCCTCCAAAAATGTTCCACCATTCGTAGAACCATTTAGGAATAATCGACTTAATTATTTTTGGACAGTATTTAACAAACCAAGTGTGTCTTGGCCTAAGATACATAAAATTGAACCAAGCTGCTTTGTAGTCATGCCAATTATAAGTTTGTGGCTTGTGCGGCATGGACAAAGATACTGGAGTGTGTAAATGATCAGTATACCATTCAAATGGTGATAAAATCCTCTTGATAGTGAATCGAGAATATCTTATAAAGTCAGGATTTTGTTCATCCCTGTTATGTTCAATCTCAATGGATTCTGTGTCTACCAAAATAGCTTCGTAAAACTTTCTGGTCTTGTAAGAACAATCTGTATCAACAAAGTTGCCATTTGTGTAGCAAGGTTTAATAAGAGTTCCAACCTCAAGGTTTTCATACTCTCTGTCTAGAGCCAATAGGGGTAACATTTGAGTTGTTACAAAGTCAAATTTTTCTTCCTTTGGGATAGTAGTTGGAGTAGGTAATTCAGGTTTAACAGCTTGAGCAAACGACTCGGGGGTCTTCATTGTATAATTGTCTTTAGTTTGGACATTAGAACTTGATGCTCCAGGAGTCAAAGGTCTATTTGGCCTTAATTGTATTAATTTGGTAGGATTGGGAGGTGGAGCGGGCAATTTTGGATAGTCCGCAAGCATAGTAAATCTATTATCAAATACCGGTCTTTGTGGGGTTTTTGCCGGTGTTAAAGGAGGTAAGACGAATGGTTTCGCCATAGGTTTTCCTTCTTTCGAAGGAGTATTAGGCTTGAAAGGCCTCATTTTTTCCCTGTAAAAATTCTCTTGTTAGAAAATCAGGTAAAGAGTTATTTTCTCCTTTTATAAAATCAATTTGAAAATCAAAGCTAGATAGTAGAGCTTGCCATCTAGCAAATATTTGTTTTGACACTAAATTTTTTACATCCTTTTGTAAAATTTCTTTAGCTGATTTACAATCAACTCTTAATAAAAATTCTTTGTTTATTAAGTCATCTTGAAATTTTGTGATACATAGCACTATAGACAAGATTTCTTTTTTAACAGTAGAATAATTCTTTTGAGCAGAATTCCAGATTCCTGAAGTAAAACGAACTAATTGTTCGGGAGATTCTAAAGAACTTCTTTGTTTCAGAATACCTCCATATCCTAAGTCAGAAGCATCGGTTTCTACAATCATAAAATCATTAGGATTAGGGATTCCTAAACAAGGGAGACTCTGAACTAGTTTTTTAATAACAATTACAGCCTGAGTTTGGTCAGGTCCCCAAGGAACAGGTTTTTTCTTGAGCCTTTTATATAAAGGTTCACAAGTTTGTCTGATCTTAGGAATAAAATCAGCAACGTAATTCAAGCTTCCTAAAAACCTTTGTAATTGGGTTTTATCAATAATTTCATCAGGAAATTTAGAAGAGAACTCAATGGCTCTACATATAGGTTTGTAGCTACCTTGATAAAGGTCATGACCAAGAAACCTTATAGAGGTCTGGAAGAGCTTAATCTTTTTGGCACTAACTACTAAACCATTGTTCTTGACAATCTTAAAGAAAGTATTAAGATGCTTAAAGTGTGAATCAATATCATCAGAAAAGATAAGCACATCATCAATATAAACAATAGACATGTAACTATAATCATTGAAAATGTTATTCATGATATTTTGGAATTCAGAAGGAGCATTCTTGAGTCCAAAAGGCATGACATTCCATTCATATTGTCCAAATGGGACATTGAAAGCTGTCTTATATTTATCTTTGTTAGCAATTTGAATTTGCCAAAAACCAGACTTCATATCAAACTTACTGTAAATATTAGCCTTATAAGTTCGTTTTAACAAATCTCTTTTGTTAGGTATTGGGTACCTAATCCATTTTAAAACAGCATTCAAAGGTTTATAATTTATAACAAGTCTAGGTGCTCCTCTTTCTTTTTCAGCACTATTGTTGACATAGAAAGCAGAGCAACTCCAAGGAGATTTAGAAACATTAATAATTTTATTTTTCAACAAATTATCAATTTCCTTTTTACAATAATCAAGTAATTCATGATTCATTTGAATAGGTCTAGCCTTAGTTGTAATAGCTTGTTCATTAAAACCTTCAATGTAAGGTAAATCAACAATATGCTTTTTTCTTTCCCAAAAAGCATTAGGAAAATCAGAGCAAATTTCATCTTCAAATTTTTTGTGAAGATTGGATATTTTAGTAACCATCTCCGGGGTTTTTAAAATTTTCTCTATTTTTTTAATTTTAATTTCTTCTTTGAGAAAATTAACATGCTGAGATAAAGAGTTTATTCGGAAAACCGTTTTTTCTCTGATAAAATTACTTTCATCTTGGGAAAGAGTTTTAACAAAAGGAAAATGTAATTCTTTTCCCAGAATGGAAGTAGTAATACCATTTAGGCTTGTGACAAAAGGTTTTATCTGAGTGATAAAAGGTATTCCAAGAATAATATCTTCATTAATATCTTCAGTAATAATGAAATCATTTGTTAAGCAAACATTATTGTTACAAATATGAGCTTTAGAAAGCTTATAATTAATTTTGAGTAACTCACCAGTAGCAGAATATAATTTGGAAGTACTTTTTTCTAAGTACTTAGTAGGAACAATACCTTTAACAATGCAATTTCTATCTGCACCACTGTCAAATAAAGCAATTTTATTAATAACGAAATTTTTATTGACAACAATCTTAATAGGAATATGATGACTCTGAGGTCTAACAGAAGTAATAACATCGATACCTGGACAAGAGGTAGTCGCGATATTAGGAGTAGGTGTGGCAGAAAGATCAATATTGAAAGGAGGATAATCAAAATTATCCTTTTCAGGGATATCTTCTGTTTCTTCATCTAGATTCTGTTTGGCAATCTCTTTGAGGATTTTATCAGCAATGACATCAGTTTCGACTTTCCCAAGTCTGATTTTAATGTCTTTGATTTCCTCTTTAAGAGTTTTGACTTCATGATGAAGATCAGAAATAGTAGGTTCGGCATTTCTTTCAAACCTATTCATGATTTGCTTCATGCTGAAAGGTTCAACCATAGTACGAGCTTTGGGCTTTTCCTTTTGGTTGAGAATAATATTCTTAAGTTCTATAAGATAATTTTTTCTGGCTTCTTCATTATTAATATGTTCAATAATGTCAAAGAGAGCTTCTTTAGAGTCATTGCTAAGGACTCTGACTTGAGGAATATCATCACAAACACAGAAAGCTTCTGTGCAGTTACAGTTTTTTCCCGATTGGCTAGAATCTGAATCATAATCGACGTTGATATTTTCTTCGTCGCTATATTCATCAGAATTATTTGAAGAATCGGACAAAGGTTCTTCAAGAATAGAAAAAAGCTTTTCTTTGGTTGCTTCGTCTATTTCTAGACTGTTGATCTTCTTCTGTTTACCAGATCTGCATTCACTAGCTCTATGGTCAGATTTTCCACATGTCCAACATACATCCTCTTTGGATTTCCTAAATCCTTTATGCTTTCTTCTCTTTTTGGAAGATTTTTTGTAATCTTTTTCAGTAGTCCTTCTAGACTTACTACGATGAGTTTTCTTGTTTTCCCTATTCTCCTTTCTTATTTTTCTTGAAGGAGGTGTTAGAGAAACAAAACCGAAGTCTTGACAAAAACTTCCTAATTCTCTTCTTGTCGAAGATTTTTCCTTTTTAAGTTGATGCTTCAACTTAATGTCCGTACAAAGTTCTAATCCAACAGTGTTTATAACACTAATAAGATCTCCATAAGTCATTTGATCATAAGGAATTTTTCCATCATTCCTATCTTGGATTTTGGTTCTAACTTTGTCAGCAAAGAGTGGTGGAAGTCCACTTACAAATCTTTCCTTCCAAAAGTCTAGATGACAATCTGGTCTGATCATTACCTTTTGCATAAAATTATATTTATACCAGGTAAAATCATCTAAAGAAGGACAATTGATATTGTTGAGGATTTGAAGACTTCTGTCTTGAAACAACTTAGGTTCTCCTATAAAATGCTTTGCTATATGATATAGAAGGGTAGCACAAGCATCTTCTTTGACAACTTCTGTAGGAACTTCATTAGTTCCTTCCATTTTAATAACAATTTCAGTAGCTTGAGTATTGTAGATAATTCCTTTAGTTTCTTCAGAAACATAATTATCCCACCAATGTTTTAACATTCCAGTGAATCCTGCAACAATCATAGAAGAAGCTTCTCTGTCAGAAGAGTTTCTTATTTTATAAGCTGTAATAGCTATTCCCATTTCATGGAGTTTGTTGTAAATCTGATGTTCTGCTAAACCATCAATATTCCATTCGGTTATGCTATTTCCTTCATGAGAGGAGGTAGAAAGGAAAGCATTTTCTTCATACTGGACATCAGGGAAAGAAGGTCTTTTATGATAGTTTTTTCGGTTATGAAATCTATCATTGGAGAGTTTTTGGACAATATTTTCCTTGATAGTGGAAAGTATTTTACCACTGGTACTGGTAGAAGTTCTAAAAGCAGCTCTTTTATCAGATATAGAGAAATTGGCTAGTTTCTCATTAATTTTATCCAAAATATTGTCAGAAATATCAAAGGTATTTTTGAGCTTAGGATAATTTTCTCTGGAAAATTCATTGATTTTGAATATAGGGTTTGGGTCTATTTTCTGACTGCTGTTGGTAGAAGATAGAGGGACAGGCCTTCCTGAAAAAGAGGCTCTTTCTTTGGAATCTTCAATTTGTCTAGAAACGACATGAAGAATTTGATTAGTATAATTATTCTGTTCTATAATCTTGTTGATATCAAGATTAGTAGCAATGACAGAAGGTTTTTCTGAGGAGAGGATTTTAAAAGGGGAAGCTTTTATAATAGTTCCTTGAATAGGGATATTTATTCCTTCAAGAGGGGGAGTGATATCTTCAATAACTTTATTTGAAGTGGTATACCATTTGTTGATGATGACTTTAAGAGAATCCTTCTGATTTTCAATTTTTCCTGTCATCTCAAACCACTTAAAGAAGTCTATTTCGCAACCAATTCTTTTCATATCTATCATCCAAGAGTTTGCAAAATTCTCTCTTTCCTTGAGAGTGTAAATATTCTTATACCAATCTCTGTTGATTTGGTTATCAGGATGAGTCCAAGATTTTTGCAAAATCTGAGGATCAGGAATAAAATTCTTTTCAGATTTGAGCATTTTTAAATGATCAGGTATAAAATCCTTTGGATTTGGAGGAGGTTCCATTTCACTGGCTGTAGGACTACCAGGGATTTCTTGATAATAAACCTTAGGTACATTTCCCAAAAAATCCACACCAGTAACTTTTCCCTTGTCGTTGTTTCTACGAACAAGTTTTTCTTCATCTTCGTCATCCTCCGGGGTTTTTGAAGAAGAAGGCGGGTGAGGAGCAGTCCTCGAAGGAGCAGATGGCGAATGAGGAGCCATCTTTGATGGGACAGACGAACAAGACGCTCTTCTAGAAGTAGTTCTAGATAAAGGATTCTCAAGGAATTTAAGATCTATTGAACCATCAGGATATTGAATTACCCTTTCAATGCGAGATCTCTCTGAGTGAGAGGAAAAAGGTTGAGTGATAGCATCAAAATGCCATTCGTCGTTAGACAGAATGTCATTCCAATTGATCAATCTAGGAACGAATATTGAACTATGCTCATGATTGGCCTCCATGAGCATGGTTACACCCTTTTGGCTCTCAATTCGAGCCTTTGGTGCAAGAGTAGTAGACATAAGCCGATAATATACTCTGTAGATAATCGCTATCTCTCGAGTATTGGCTTTGCTATTTAGATTTTTTGTTTTGACATTAAGTGTCAAAGAATCCATGACATTAGGATCATTAATGTCTATTGAAAAGTTAGTATAACAATTAAAGTAAGCCGGGATCATTAAAGTTAGGAATTTAAGATCCATGACTTCTCATACCATGGACTAGTCTAAGCTTACTTCCTTGAGTGTTTCTTCTTCCATGGACTTGTCCAAGCTTACACTCCTATAATAGCTTTTTTAAGCTCTTGATTCAATTTTAGTTAAGCAAACCTTTTAGCAAGTCATGAATCTTTTACATGTGAGAAAACCTGTCACAAGCTTAGGTTGAGCATTATATGAGAAAACCCTTCCAAGACTCAACATTACATATCATAGATTTCATATAAAACATGCTTGATTCTATAAACCTCTTTCTTCATGATTCTATCATGCTTTTTCTGTCATAGCTAATTGATTCATTATGCCTTTATTTTAAACCATGCATTTGAATGCAAGCTAGTTCTTAAAAGTCATAATCAAGGCAATTTAGTCATACTTGAAGTAACCCACATAAAAGAGGAAAATCATGCTTTTTACTTGAACATGCTAAATTCATGCAATTAACCCCAATTCATACTCAATTCATGCTTAATTTCATAGATGATCCATCAATTTCATCAATTCATATCTCAACCCAACAATCAAGGCATAGATTATCAAATTGGGGAGAATTTACTTGGGATCATGGGGGTTCATGCAATAATTACAATTACACATGTAATTCACGCTAGATCGTGCACTAAATTACTTTACCCATGCTAGATCGTGCACTACAAAGCATGAAATCAGTAATTGGACTCATACTAGAAGAACCCATAACAATTGATCAAACCCTAGCTTACTTGAAGGGAATTGAACCTTGAAATTCATGAAGAAAAGGGAGGGCCCAATGGAGGAAGCAACTCTATTGGTCAATACCATCATACCTTAGCATAGCCCACTAGAACTTGGAAGAATTTTGGTGATCTTCAAAGGAGGACTTATCTTCTTCTTCTTCCTTGATCTAGAGAGGATTTCTTTTAGAGAGAAAAATATTTGAGAGGTGAATTTAGGGAATGGGTTAGAATGAAGTTATTTAGGTATAGAAACATATATATAGGACCTTCATTAAGAGTAAAACCGACTTAGTTAATTAGGGAATTAACCAGGGAAAAGACCAAAAAACCCTTAATTAAAAACTGTCGTGACCCATCTACGGTCAGGACCTACGGTCCGTACGTCCACTGACGGACCAACCTATTGAACCGTCAAAAGATTCAGAAAGTTGGTATCAGAGGACCCTGCAACCACGGCTTCAATTTTCGGTTGGTAGGTCCATCTACAGACCATACACCTCAACCGTAGATCACAACCTGAGGTTCAAGAATTTAACCAAGTCTAGGGGACATCTACGGACCGTCAACTGACTTACGATCCATCCTGCTACTCCGTAGATCACTCTTCAGAGATTGAGAATTACTGAACTTGACAAAGCCATTGAAGGCTCCTCACCTACCGCCCGTCAACCTAACTACGGCCCGTAAGTGGCCTCCGTAGGTGAAACGACCCCAAAAATGCCCGAAAATGTGCTTCGGAAACACCTATAATTGTAATTTCCATATATCTCAAAATCCGTGCATGATTTCGGAAATTCAACTTCATATTCTTATTTGTGGGGTCAAATTGAGTGGGAAATGGGTCTAACCCGAATTTTAGAGCAACCGTATCAAAATTCAAAAATCGCAAAAATTGCGATTTGGAGGGTCAACTTTAAAGGGGCATATCTCTTAGCACACAAGGAACTGGAAGGGCTGCAACTATTAAATTAAAGCTCTTTGAGTTAGCTTTCCAACGCACTTGGTTTCACCTCATTCCGAGTTAGGATGAGGGAGTTATGACCATTTTCGTAAAACCTGTCTGTGCAGATTTGCAATTTCCAGTGAGCTATTTTTTTTAGGCGGGTTGGAGACGTTTTTTTTTATAAAAAGGGGATATGTCCCATACTTAGTCATTTTTCTTAACTCCAAAAACACTCTCTAAGCCCTCTCCAAAAATTCCACCAAGATCTTCAACCAAATTCAAACATCTCAAGCTCTAATTCCGGATTCAAGACTCAATCTCAAGCTTCGATTCTCCATTCCAATCTTCATCAAGGATTCTCCAAAGTTGAGGTATGTGGGTTTGATTGTGGAAACCTTCCTTTCCACAAGTCCAACCATTTATCCTCTATTTCTACTTCAAGTTTATGGGTCCTTATGATTATTTATGAACTCTTGAATTATGGAATTACTACTACACACCCTATTATGGTCCATTTTGCATATTATCATGAAATGGAATTATTATGTGATGTTTATGGTTTACATGCTTCCATGATCAAATTATGAAGGTTGATATATATATGTATGTTGTTGGTGGGCTGATTTATATGGATTTTGGAATTGGTTGGACTTAGTATTCTTGAAATACATGATTTCATTTACATGAACAATTGCCCACCTTGTGTTTGATAAAATGCCCATTTATAGAATTCTTAGGAAAGGGAAGGTCCAAGGTACGTCCTATGAGTCGGATGGTTATGTAATTACTGAAATGATGATGAAATGGACACATGTATATGATTTTCTCTATATAAGTGTTGTGAGTCGACCAAGCCTAGTACGGGGGGTAGTAGGCCCGTATAACCGTATCGAGGGGTTGGTACCTTGGTTGCCTAGTACGGGGGGTAGTAGGCCCGTATAACCATATCGAGGGGTTTGTACCTTGGTCCCTAGCTCGGGGGGTGGTAGGCCCGTGTAACCATATTGAGGGGTTTGTACCTCTTTCGCCTCTCCAAGGGGGTGGTAGGCCTTGGAAATACTATATTGATGGTCACTCGCCACACATGTACTACGTCCCACTAAATATGATTTTTATGTAAGCATCATTATACATATCATTTCATTAATATGCTATTATCGGGTATGATTACGCATTTTCCTATGATGTCCATCTAATGTAGCATTGCATTGCATCCCATATACTTAGTACATTCAAATGTACTAACGCATACTCTATGCCTACATGATGTCACCATGTAGGGACCGGAGCACCGCTTGACCATCCTCCTCCGCGTGGCTAGTACGATTTTCTATAGTGGTTATTGGTGAGTCCTCCATTTCGGGGACGTTGCTCATGATCTTTTGCTATGTATAAAACTTTTCCTTTCTAGTTATGTTTTGACTATGAGGGTGAGCCCGGTAGTTTGTCTTGGCCCCCGCTAAGTACTCATGTTTAGAGGTGGTGTTGGACAAGTTGTGTATTATGCTTGAGCTTGACTCATCTATGGTATTTATGTATCATTTCTTTTTTTTCTTGCTCCCTTAGTCCCGATTTCCCCCTTGATTATGCTTATCGCTTTTGGTCATTTAATTGCTTCCGCGACCAAGGATGTGTAATGATACGCTATGAGGCTTGTTTGGGGTTCCTTCGGGTTCCCCATTCGCCGGTCACATCCAGGCCCTAGGCTTGGGTCGTGACAAACTTGGTATCAGAGCACTAGGTTGAATGATCCTCGGAGTCCAACACACCGCGTTGATTAGAGTCCGATTCATGGTTGTGTTGTGAACCACAACTATGAGTAGGAGGCTATGAGACGTTTTAGGAAATGTTTCCCTTCTCCATGTTCTAAGTCGTGGTTTAGCTTGGATTGGCAACCCCAGTCGTTCCTTTCCATGGATATCAATATTTATGATTGTATAGTAAGAATTATGCATTGAACCGAGTGGACGGGTGACAAGTCCCCATATGTCCTATTCCTATGTGCCCCCATAGGCGGTCTTAACAGGCCCATATCAGCTTAGCTAGTTTATCCACGTAGGCTATGGTTCAGGATTCTACCTTGGCATGTAGAATGGCCCTTTTTCGGTGTAGGGCAGACACCAGATTTCATGTTGAGTTATTCCATGGTCTACAGATCGGTTTGAGGCTTTTCCCACACTTCAGCTTGCACAATGGTGCATGGGTTACTAAAAGTAAAGTAAAGAAAAGAAGAGTAAAAGAAAGATGATTTAGCTTGCTTGGGCCATGGTTTATGCTTTATGCTATTTGCTTATATATCTTATCATGTTTAGCTTGGCCAACTGCATGTCGTGTTTATATCTCAGTTTCTAGCATGTTTTATGAGTTTATATGCATTGCTATCATACTTAGTACTTTATGTTGCTAACGCATACTCTTGCCTGCATCAACTTCTTTGGTGTAGGACGTGGTAGTTCTCCTACTCATGGCTAGAGCATTGACTTAGAGTTGAGAAGAAGACTTGGTGAGTCCTCATCCATCCGAGGACATAGCCTTGTTGGATTTACATTTGATGTCTTTCCTTATGTTGGATATTGTATTGGGCTCTGTCCCTATCACTTTTATTCGTATTCTATGATATTAGAAGGCTTTGAGACATGAGTTGTAGACTTCCGCTGTTTTGAGTAATGCTTTGATATAAAATGCTCTTTTGAACTCTTATTTCTCTATTATATTGTAAGTTATGTATGCTAAGGGCTTGTATGAGGCCTCTCGGGGTCTTGTACGCCGTGTTACATCTAGGGGCTACCCTGGGTCGTGACACCAATGGCATAGAAGAAAACCCTAACTTCAATGGAGAATTTCTAGTTTGTAAATTAAAGAATTATGGAACTCTATGGAGGGAAGAGCTCCATACATGAAGACTATCATACCTTAGGGTTCCAATTCCTTAAGCAATTCATGAAAAAAACTTGATTTCTTGAACCCTAGCTTGCCCTCTTTTTCTTCTTCTTCTAACTTCTAGAGAGAGAAATATTTGAGAGAGGAGAGTTTGGGAAACTTGTAAATTTATTTTTAAAGGGTAGATTTTAGGATTAAAATGGCTTATATAGTGTTAGGAATTGTTAGGAATGGACCTTAGTTAGTAAATTAGTCATTACGTGAAAAGACCAAAAGATCCCTAACAAAATTTCCCGAAACCCCCTACTTACTTACGGCTTGACCTACGAATTTCCCGAAACCCAAAATTTCTTGCCCGTAGGTGACAAACCGTAGGTCAGCCTGCTTTAGCCCAAGAAATTAATTAATTTCCTCCCCCAAAATAGAATGACCTACAACCCTGGCCCCCGTCTGGACCTACGTTTGGTAGGTAAATTGACGGGCAGTAGGTCACCAAATTTTCAAAAAAAGTTGGAATTTTCATTCTTTTCGAATCTGGGGTGTTACATTTTCTCCCGCTTGGGAACATTCATCCTCGAATGAGAATCAAGACATCATAAGAAAGGTAAGAAACAAGAGCTAACAACCCAACCTAGAATGCAATCACATAAATGCACATATCCGAGGAGGAAAACATCAACTCCAAGCTAAAGAATGTTCAACACATCATTTCATGAAAACTTTATGCAAATCATACTCAAATACACATAATCATAGATAAAGCAATCAAGCTAGCTTATTTTCTAAAAACTAGACTCTTCATGAATATGCAAAATCATTAGAAACTAAGATATAGAATTTTAAATATTTTCAGTTTAAAATATTTGTTTCTAATATTATTATGGTTAGAACCTTCCTTAGAAACTAAGATATAGATCTTTAATATCTCTTTGCATATTATCATATTATTATTGTTTGATCATTCTTGAATTATCTGTTTATATTTAATATGATTTTGTCTATAAGTCCTTAAGACAGTATCGTTTAAAAATGGAAACCAACCAGCATATTTTAAACAGTGTTAACCTATCTTCTCAAGCAACTAAGATTGCTAAACTTGAAAATGATCTTCAAAATTGGAATATACCAGAAGAACCTTTTAAAGCTATTTATCATTTAGGTAAATTTAATTTATTTGTTAATCACAATATTAAAACTTGTGAATCAACTGTTGCTATTAATAATTCTCTTGAAATTATTCGTTTGTTGAATGCTAACGATATTAATCGTTATAAAAATAAATTTAATTATTTGCATATTGGTTTGGTACAAGTTGCTGTTAAGCCCCTGTTCAGGAAAGGCTTAGATATTCCTATTTGTGTCCTCCTTAGAGATGATAGATTTCTTAATTTTGATGATTCGCTGTTAGGAGTTCTTCAAAGTAATCTAGCCGATGGCCCGGTTTACTTTAATTGTTATCCTAACTTTTCAATAGACATTAATGATCCTAATGTCATGGATTCTTTGACACTTAATGTCAAAACAAAAAATCTAAATAGCAAAGCCAATACTCGAGAGATAGCGATTATCTACAGAGTATATTATCGGCTTATGTCTACTACTCTTGCACCAAAGGCTCGAATTGAGAGCCAAAAGGGTGTAACCATGCTCATGGAGGCCAATCATGAGCATAGTTCAATATTCGTTCCTAGATTGATCAATTGGAATGACATTCTGTCTAACGACGAATGGCATTTTGATGCTATCACTCAACCTTTTTCCTCTCACTCAGAGAGATCTCGCATTGAAAGGGTAATTCAATATCCTGATGGTTCAATAGATCTTAAATTCCTTGAGAATCCTTTATCTAGAACTACTTCTAGAAGAGCGTCTTGTTCGTCTGTCCCATCAAAGATGGCTCCTCATTCGCCATCTGCTCCTTCGAGGACTGCTCCTCACCCGCCTTCTTCTTCAAAAACCCCGGAGGATGACGAAGATGAAGAAAAACTTGTTCGTAGAAACAACGACAAGGGAAAAGTTACTGGTGTGGATTTTTTGGGAAATGTACCTAAGGTTTATTATCAAGAAATCCCTGGTAGTCCTACAGCCAGTGAAATGGAACCTCCTCCAAATCCAAAGGATTTTATACCTGATCATTTAAAAATGCTCAAATCTGAAAAGAATTTTATTCCTGATCCTCAGATTTTGCAAAAATCTTGGACTCATCCTGATAACCAAATCAACAGAGATTGGTATAAGAATATTATATTTACACTCTCAAGGAAAGAGAGAATTTTGCAAACTCTTGGATGATAGATATGAAAAGAATTGGTTGCGAAATAGACTTCTTTAAGTGGTTTGAGATGACAGGAAAAATTGAAAATCAGAAGGATTCTCTTAAAGTCATCATCAACAAATGGTATACCACTTCAAATAAAGTTATTGAAGATATCACTCCCCCTCTTGAAGGAATAAATATCCCTATTCAAGGAACTATTATAAAAGCTTCCCCTTTTAAAATCCTCTCCTCAGAAAAACCTTCTGTCATTGCTACTAATCTTGATATCAACAAGATTATAGAACAGAATAATTATACTAATCAAATTCTTCATGTCGTTTCTAGACAAATTGAAGATTCCAAAGAAAGAGCCTCTTTTTCAGGAAGGCCTGTCCCTCTATCTTCTACCAACAGCAGTCAGAAAATAGACCCAAACCCTATATTCAAAATCAATGAATTTTCCAGAGAAAATTATCCTAAGCTCAAAAATACCTTTGATATTTCTGACAATATTTTGGATAAAATTAATGAGAAACTAGCCAATTTCTCTATATCTGATAAAAGAGCTGCTTTTAGAACTTCTACCAGTACCAGTGGTAAAATACTTTCCACTATCAAGGAAAATATTGTCCAAAAACTCTCCAATGATAGATTTCATAACCGAAAAAACTATCATAAAAGACCTTCTTTCCCTGATGTCCAGTATGAAGAAAATGCTTTCCTTTCTACCTCCTCTCATGAAGGAAATAGCATAACCGAATGGAATATTGATGGTTTAGCAGAACATCAGATTTACAACAAACTCCATGAAATGGGAATAGCTATTACAGCTTATAAAATAAGAAACTCTTCTGACAGAGAAGCTTCTTCTATGATTGTTGCAGGATTCACTGGAATGTTAAAACATTGGTGGGATAATTATGTTTCTGAAGAAACTAAAGGAATTATCTACAATACTCAAGCTACTGAAATTGTTATTAAAATGGAAGGAACTAATGAAGTTCCTACAGAAGTTGTCAAAGAAGATGCTTGTGCTACCCTTCTATATCATATAGCAAAGCATTTTATAGGAGAACCTAAGTTGTTTCAAGACAGAAGTCTTCAAATCCTCAACAATATCAATTGTCCTTCTTTAGATGATTTTACCTGGTATAAATATAATTTTATGCAAAAGGTAATGATCAGACCAGATTGTCATCTAGACTTTTGGAAGGAAAGATTTGTAAGTGGACTTCCACCACTCTTTGCTGACAAAGTTAGAACCAAAATCCAAGATAGGAATGATGGAAAAATTCCTTATGATCAAATGACTTATGGAGATCTTATTAGTGTTATAAACACTGTTGGATTAGAACTTTGTACGGACATTAAGTTGAAGCATCAACTTAAAAAGGAAAAATCTTCGACAAGAAGAGAATTAGGAAGTTTTTGTCAAGACTTCGGTTTTGTTTCTCTAACACCTCCTTCAAGAAAAATAAGAAAGGAGAATAGGGAAAACAAGAAAACTCATCGTAGTAAGTCTAGAAGGACTACTGAAAAAGATTACAAAAAATCTTCCAAAAAGAGAAGAAAGCATAAAGGATTTAGGAAATCCAAAGAGGATGTATGTTGGACATGTGGAAAATCTGGCCATAGAGCTAGTGAATGCAGATCTGGTAAACAGAAGAAGATCAACAGTCTAGAAATAGACGAAGCAACCAAAGAAAAGCTTTTTTCTATTCTTGAAGAACCTTTGTCCGATTCTTCAAATAATTCTGATGAATATAGCGACGAAGAAAATATCAACGTCGATTATGATTCAGATTCTAGCCAATCGGGAAAAAACTGTAACTGCACAGAAGCTTTCTGTGTTTGTGATGATATTCCTCAAGTCAGAGTCCTTAGCAATGACTCTAAAGAAGCTCTCTTTGACATTATTGAACATATTAATAATGAAGAAGCCAGAAAAAATTATCTTATAGAACTTAAGAATATTATTCTCAACCAAAAGGAAAAGCCCAAAGCTCGTACTATGGTTGAACCTTTCAGCATGAAGCAAATCATGAATAGGTTTGAAAGAAATGCCGAACCTACTATTTCTGATCTTCATCATGAAGTCAAAACTCTTAAAGAGGAAATCAAAGACATTAAAATCAGACTTGGGAAAGTCGAAACTGATGTCATTGCTGATAAAATCCTCAAAGAGATTGCCAAACAGAATCTAGATGAAGAAACAGAAGATATCCCTGAAAAGGATAATTTTGATTATCCTCCTTTCAATATTGATCTTTCTGCCACACCTACTCCTAATATCGCGACTACCTCTTGTCCAGGTATCGATGTTATTACTTCTGTTAGACCTCAGAGTCATCATATTCCTATTAAGATTGTTGTCAATAAAAATTTCGTTATTAATAAAATTGCTTTATTTGACAGTGGTGCAGATAGAAATTGCATTGTTAAAGGTATTGTTCCTACTAAGTACTTAGAAAAAAGTACTTCCAAATTATATTCTGCTACTGGTGAGTTACTCAAAATTAATTATAAGCTTTCTAAAGCTCATATTTGTAACAATAATGTTTGCTTAACAAATGATTTCATTATTACTGAAGATATTAATGAAGATATTATTCTTGGAATACCTTTTATCACTCAGATAAAACCTTTTGTCACAAACCTAAATGGTATTACTACTTCCATTCTGGGAAAAGAATTACATTTTCCTTTTGTTAAAACTCTTTCCCAAGATGAAAGTAATTTTATCAGAGAAAAAATGGTTTTCCGAATAAACTCTTTATCTCAGCATGTTAATTTTCTCAAAGAAGAAATTAAAATTTAAAAAATAGAGAAAATTTTAAAAACCCCGGAGATGGTTACTAAAATATCCAATCTTCACAAAAAATTTGAAGATGAAATTTGCTCTGATTTTCCTAATGCTTTTTGGGAAAGAAAAAAGCATATTGTTGATTTACCTTACATTGAAGGTTTTAATGAACAAGCTATTACAACTAAGGCTAGACCTATTCAAATGAATCATGAATTACTTGATTATTGTAAAAAAGAAATTGATAATTTGTTGAAAAATAAAATTATTAATGTTTCTAAATCTCCTTGGAGTTGCTCTGCTTTCTATGTCAACAATAGTGCTGAAAAAGAAAGAGGAGCACCTAGACTTGTTATAAATTATAAACCTTTGAATGCTGTTTTAAAATGGATTAGGTACCCAATACCTAACAAAAGAGATTTGTTAAAACGAACTTATAAGGCTAATATTTACAGTAAGTTTGATATGAAGTCTGGTTTTTGGCAAATTCAAATTGCTAACAAAGATAAATATAAGACAGCTTTCAATGTCCCATTTGGACAATATGAATGGAATGTCATGCCTTTTGGACTCAAGAATGCTCCTTCTGAATTCCAAAATATCATGAATAACATTTTCAATGATTATAGTTACATGTCTATTGTTTATATTGATGATGTGCTTATCTTTTCTGATGATATTGATTCACACTTTAAGCATCTTAATACTTTCTTTAAGATTGTCAAGAACAATGGTTTAGTAGTTAGTGCCAAAAAGATTAAGCTCTTCCAGACCTCTATAAGGTTTCTTGGTCATGACCTTTATCAAGGTAGCTACAAACCTATATGTAGAGCCATTGAGTTCTCTTCTAAATTTCCTGATGAAATTATTGATAAAACCCAATTACAAAGGTTTTTAGGAAGCTTGAATTACGTTGCTGATTTTATTCCTAAGATCAGACAAACTTGTGAACCTTTATATAAAAGGCTCAAGAAAAAACCTGTTCCTTGGGGACCTGACCAAACTCAGGCTGTAATTGTTATTAAAAAACTAGTTCAGAGTCTCCCTTGTTTAGGAATCCCTAATCCTAATGATTTTATGATTGTAGAAACCGATGCTTCTGACTTAGGATATGGAGGTATTCTGAAACAAAGAAGTTCTTTAGAATCTCCCGAACAATTAGTTCGTTTTACTTCAGGAATCTGGAATTCTGCTCAAAAGAATTATTCTACTGTTAAAAAAGAAATCTTGTCTATAGTGCTATGTATCACAAAATTTCAAGATGACTTAATAAACAAAGAATTTTTATTAAGAGTTGATTGTAAATCAGCTAAAGAAATTTTACAAAAGGATGTAAAAAATTTAGTGTCAAAACAAATATTTGCTAGATGGCAAGCTCTACTATCTAGCTTTGATTTTCAAATTGATTTTATAAAAGGAGAAAATAACTCTTTACCTGATTTTCTAACAAGAGAATTTTTACAGGGAAAAAATGAGGCCTTTCAAGCCTAATACTCCTTCGAAAGAAGGAAAACCTATGGCGAAACCATTCGTCTTACCTCCTTTAACACCGGCAAAAACCCCACAAAGACCGGTATTTGATAATAGATTTACTATGCTTGCGGACTATCCAAAATTGCCCGCTCCACCTCCCAATCCTACCAAATTAATACAATTAAGGCCAAATAGACCTTTGACTCCTGGAGCATCAAGTTCTAATGTCCAAACTAAAGACAATTATACAATGAAGACCCCCGAGTCGTTTGCTCAAGCTGTTAAACCTGAATTACCTACTCCAACTACTATCCCAAAGGAAGAAAAATTTGACTTTGTAACAACTCAAATGTTACCCCTATTGGCTCTAGACAGAGAGTATGAAAACCTTGAGGTTGGAACTCTTATTAAACCTTGCTACACAAATGGCAACTTTGTTGATACAGATTGTTCTTACAAGACCAGAAAGTTTTACGAAGCTATTTTGGTAGACACAGAATCCATTGAGATTGAACATAACAGGGATGAACAAAATCCTGACTTTATAAGATATTCTCGATTCACTATCAAGAGGATTTTATCACCATTTGAATGGTATACTGATCATTTACACACTCCAGTATCTTTGTCCATGCCGCACAAGCCACAAACTTATAATTGGCATGACTACAAAGCAGCTTGGTTCAATTTTATGTATCTTAGGCCAAGACACACTTGGTTTGTTAAATACTGTCCAAAAATAATTAAGTCGATTATTCCTAAATGGTTCTACGAATGGTGGAACATTTTTGGAGGAAATCTGCAAATACTACCACAACAATTTCACATCAGGTTCACTGAGTTCCAAAGTACTACAGATATATCTACTCTCCCAGAGTATATCAAATTATGTAAGTTCTTTATTCAGAAAATAATTTCTTATATTATTTCTTGGAATTTCACTAAGGTAGAAATAGACAAAATACGCTTCTTAGCTAAAGAAGTAATGATTAAAGGGTGGACTCCTAAGCCAACCGGAATCAAGCCCACTATCAACCTAGCAGCAGTTAATCCTGCTAAGCAAAAGGCTTCAAAAGAAGAACTCAAAGCAAAGCTCAAAAGAGCTATGGATAATCTTGAAGATTATACTGAAACTCAGATAATGCAGCTAATCAGTGATGCCGCGTCATCTGGAAGCAGTAACGGGGACATGTGTGATCTCAAAAGAATCGCACAGTCATATGTGGACCCCGATTATGAATAGGATTATGGCTCTTGGAAAAAGCAGAGACCAAAGTTCGGAATTGCTTTATTCAAAGAGACGTCTTACTATTCCTAAAAGGAATCCCATATGCTTTACTTAAAGTAATGGACCCCTATACCGACAACCTCGATTGACAATCCATAAAGAATTGTCTCTTCAATTATTGTAAAGGAGATTCCTTATTCTATAAAAGGAAGACTCTTTCAACATTAGAAGGCATCAGCTATTTTCCCAATACTGAAAACCTCTCTATTCTCTAAGCTTTTAATGTTTTTAATGCTTCCGTCTGTAGCCCTTCATATGTTCATATAAATAAAAATTTGTAAGTTTTTATAACTCTCGTTGTTATTCTTCTGTATAAATTTTGTCGTATTTTACTAATACAACTTCGGAGGATTACCGCCGATCCGTTCCACCATTCGTAGAACCATTTAGGAATAATAGACTTAATTATTTTTGGACAGTATTTAACAAACCAAGTGTGTCTTGGCCTAAGATACATAAAATTGAACCAAGCTGCTTTGTAGTCATGCCAATCATAAGTTTGTGGCTTGTGCGGCATGGACAAAGATACTGGAGTGTGTAAATGATCAGTATACCATTCAAATGGTGATAAAATTATATGAAGGGCTACAGATGGAAGCATTAAAAACATTAAAAGCTTAGAGAATAGAGAGGTTTTCAGTATTGGGAAAATAGCTGATGCCTTCTAATGTTGAAAGAGTCTTCCTTTTATAGAATAAGGAATCTCCTTTACAATAATTGAAGAGACAATTCTTTATGGATTGTCAATCGAGGTTGTCGGTATAGGGGTCCATTACTTTAAGTAAAGCATATGGGATTCCTTTTAGGAATAGTAAGACGTCTCTTTGAATAAAGCAATTCCGACCTTTGGTCTCTGCTTTTTCCAAGAGCCATAATCCTATTCATAATCGGGGTCCACATATGACTGTGCGATTCCTTTGAGATCACACATGTCCCCGTTACTGCTTCCAGATGACGCGGCATCACTGATTAGCTGCATTATCTGAGTTTCAGTATAATCTTCAAGATTATCCATAGCTCTTTTGAGCTTTGCTTTGAGTTCTTCTTTTGAAGCCTTTTGCTTAGCAGGATTAACTGCTGCTAGGTTGATAGTGGGCTTGATTCCGGTTGGCTTAGGAGTCCACCCTTTAATCATTACTTCTTTAGCTAAGAAGCGTATTTTGTCTATTTCTACCTTAGTGAAATTCCAAGAAATAATATAAGAAATTCTTTTCTGAATAAAGAACTTACATAATTTGATATACTCTGGGAGAGTAGATATATCTGTAGTACTTTGGAACTCAGTGAACCTGATGTGAAATTGTTGTGGTAGTATTTGCAGATTTCCTCCAAAAATGTTCCACCATTCGTAGAACCATTTAGGAATAATCGACTTAATTATTTTTGGACAGTATTTAACAAACCAAGTGTGTCTTGGCCTAAGATACATAAAATTGAACCAAGCTGCTTTGTAGTCATGCCAATTATAAGTTTGTGGCTTGTGCGGCATGGACAAAGATACTGGAGTGTGTAAATGATCAGTATACCATTCAAATGGTGATAAAATCCTCTTGATAGTGAATCGAGAATATCTTATAAAGTCAGGATTTTGTTCATCCCTGTTATGTTCAATCTCAATGGATTATGTGTCTACCAAAATAGCTTCGTAAAACTTTCTGGTCTTGTAAGAACAATCTGTATCAACAAAGTTGCCATTTGTGTAGCAAGGTTTAATAAGAGTTCCAACCTCAAGGTTTTCATACTCTCTGTCTAGAGCCAATAGGGGTAACATTTGAGTTGTTACAAAGTCAAATTTTTCTTCCTTCGGGATAGTAGTTGGAGTAGGTAATTCAGGTTTAACAGCTTGAGCAAACGACTCGGGGGTCTTCATTGTATAATTGTCTTTAGTTTGGACATTAGAACTTGATGCTCCAGGAGTCAAAGGTCTATTTGGCCTTAATTGTATTAATTTGGTAGGATTGGGAGGTGGAGCGGGCAATTTTGGATAGTCCGCAAGCATAGTAAATCTATTATCAAATACCGGTCTTTGTGGGGTTTTTGCCGGTGTTAAAGGAGGTAAGACGAATGGTTTCGCCATAGGTTTTCCTTCTTTCGAAGGAGTATTAGGCTTGAAAGGCCTCATTTTTTCCCTGTAAAAATTCTCTTGTTAGAAAATCAGGTAAAGAGTTATTCTCTCCTTTTATAAAATCAATTTGAAAATCAAAGCTAGATAGTAGAGCTTGCCATCTAGCAAATATTTGTTTTGACACTAAATTTTTAACATCCTTTTGTAAAATTTCTTTAGCTGATTTACAATCAACTCTTAATAAAAATTCTTTGTTTATTAAGTCATCTTGAAATTTTGTGATACATAGCACTATAGACAAGATTTCTTTTTTAACAGTAGAATAATTCTTTTGAGCAGAATTCCAGATTCCTGAAGTAAAACGACTAATTGTTCGGGAGATTCTAAAGAACTTCTTTGTTTCAGAATACCTCCATATCCTAAGTCAGAAGCATCGGTTTCTACAATCATAAAATCATTAGGATTAGGGATTCCTAAACAAGGGAGACTCTGAACTAGTTTTTTAATAACAATTACAGCCTGAGTTTGGTCAGGTCCCCAAGGAACAGGTTTTTTCTTGAGCCTTTTATATAAAGGTTCACAAGTTTGTCTGATCTTAGGAATAAAATCAGCAACGTAATTCAAGCTTCCTAAAAACCTTTGTAATTGGGTTTTATCAATAATTTCATCAGGAAATTTAGAAGAGAACTCAATGGCTCTACATATAGGTTTGTAGCTACCTTGATAAAGGTCATGACCAAGAAACCTTATAGAGGTCTGGAAGAGCTTAATCTTTTTGGCACTAACTACTAAACCATTGTTCTTGACAATCTTAAAGAAAGTATTAAGATGCTTAAAGTGTGAATCAATATCATCAGAAAAGATAAGCACATCATCAATATAAACAATAGACATGTAACTATAATCATTGAAAATGTTATTCATGATATTTTGGAATTCAGAAGGAGCATTCTTGAGTCCAAAAGGCATGACATTCCATTCATATTGTCCAAATGGGACATTGAAAGCTGTCTTATATTTATCTTTGTTAGCAATTTGAATTTGCCAAAAACCAGACTTCATATCAAACTTACTGTAAATATTAGTCTTATAAGTTCGTTTTAACAAATCTCTTTTGTTAGGTATTGGGTACCTAATCCATTTTAAAACAGCATTCAAAGGTTTATAATTTATAACAAGTCTAGGTGCTCCTCTTTCTTTTTCAGCACTATTGTTGACATAGAAAGCAGAGCAACTCCAAGGAGATTTAGAAACATTAATAATTTTATTTTTCAACAAATTATCAATTTCTTTTTTACAATAATCAAGTAATTCATGATTCATTTGAATAGGTCTAGCCTTAGTTGTAATAGCTTGTTCATTAAAACCTTCAATGTAAGGTAAATCAACAATATGCTTTTTTCTTTCCCAAAAAGCATTAGGAAAATCAGAGCAAATTTCATCTTCAAATTTTTTGTGAAGATTGGATATTTTAGTAACCATCTCCGGGGTTTTTAAAATTTTCTCTATTTTTTAAATTTTAATTTCTTCTTTGAGAAAATTAACATGCTGAGATAAAGAGTTTATTCGGAAAACCGTTTTTTCTCTGATAAAATTACTTTCATCTTGGGAAAGAGTTTTAACAAAAGGAAAATGTAATTCTTTTCCCAGAATGGAAGTAGTAATACCATTTAGGTTTGTGACAAAAGGTTTTATCTGAGTGATAAAAGGTATTCCAAGAATAATATCTTCATTAATATCTTCAGTAATAATGAAATCATTTGTTAAGCAAACATTATTGTTACAAATATGAGCTTTAGAAAGCTTATAATTAATTTTGAGTAACTCACCAGTAGCAGAATATAATTTGGAAGTACTTTTTTCTAAGTACTTAGTAGGAACAATACCTTTAACAATGCAATTTCTATCTGCACCACTGTCAAATAAAGCAATTTTATTAATAACGAAATTTTTATTGACAACAATCTTAATAGGAATATGATGACTCTGAGGTCTAACAGAAGTAATAACATCGATACCTGGACAAGAGGTAGTCGCGATATTAGGAGTAGGTGTGGCAGAAAGATCAATATTGAAAGGAAATTATCCTCTTCAGGGATATCTTCTGTTTCTTCATCTAGATTCTGTTTGGCAATCTCTTTGAGGATTTTATCAGCAATGACATCAGTTTCGACTTTCCCAAGTCTGATTTTAATGTCTTTGATTTCCTCTTTAAGAGTTTTGACTTCATGATGAAGATCAGAAATAGTAGGTTCGGCATTTCTTTCAAACCTATTCATGATTTGCTTCATGCTGAAAGGTTCAACCATAGTACGAGCTTTGGGCTTTTCCTTTTGGTTGAGAATAATATTCTTAAGTTCTATAAGATAATTTTTTCTGGCTTCTTCATTATTAATATGTTCAATAATGTCAAAGAGAGCTTCTTTAGAGTCATTGCTAAGGACTCTGACTTGAGGAATATCATCACAAACACAGAAAGCCTCTGTGCAGTTACAGTTTTTTCCCGATTGGCTAGAATCTGAATCATAATCGACGTTGATATTTTCTTCGTCGCTATATTCATCAGAATTATTTGAAGAATCGGACAAAGGTTCTTCAAGAATAGAAAAAAGCTTTTCTTTGGTTGCTTCGTCTATTTCTAGACTGTTGATCTTCTTCTGTTTACCAGATCTGCATTCACTAGCTCTATGGCCAGATTTTCCACATGTCCAACATACATCCTCTTTGGATTTCCTAAATCCTTTATGCTTTCTTCTCTTTTTGGAAGATTTTTTGTAATCTTTTTCAGTAGTCCTTCTAGACTTACTACGATGAGTTTTCTTGTTTTCCCTATTCTCCTTTCTTATTTTTCTTGAAGGAGGTGTTAGAGAAACAAAACCGAAGTCTTGACAAAAACTTCCTAATTCTCTTCTTGTCGAAGATTTTTCCTTTTTAAGTTGATGCTTCAACTTAATGTCCGTACAAAGTTCTAATCCAACAGTGTTTATAACACTAATAAGATCTCCATAAGTCATTTGATCATAAGGAATTTTTCCATCATTCCTATCTTGGATTTTGGTTCTAACTTTGTCAGCAAAGAGTGGTGGAAGTCCACTTACAAATCTTTCCTTCCAAAAGTCTAGATGACAATCTGGTCTGATCATTACCTTTTGCATAAAATTATATTTATACCAGGTAAAATCATCTAAAGAAGGACAATTGATATTGTTGAGGATTTGAAGACTTCTGTCTTGAAACAACTTAGGTTCTCCTATAAAATGCTTTGCTATATGATATAGAAGGGTAGCACAAGCATCTTCTTTGACAACTTCTGTAGGAACTTCATTAGTTCCTTCCATTTTAATAACAATTTCAGTAGCTTGAGTATTGTAGATAATTCCTTTAGTTTCTTCAGAAACATAATTATCCCACCAATGTTTTAACATTCCAGTGAATCCTGCAACAATCATAGAAGAAGCTTCTCTGTCAGAAGAGTTTCTTATTTTATAAGCTGTAATAGCTATTCCCATTTCATGGAGTTTGTTGTAAATCTGATGTTCTGCTAAACCATCAATATTCCATTCGGTTATGCTATTTCCTTCATGAGAGGAGGTAGAAAGGAAAGCATTTTCTTCATACTGGACATCAGGGAAAGAAGGTCTTTTATGATAGTTTTTTCGGTTATGAAATCTATCATTGGAGAGTTTTTGGACAATATTTTCCTTGATAGTGGAAAGTATTTTACCACTGGTACTGGTAGAAGTTCTAAAAGCAGCTCTTTTATCAGATATAGAGAAATTGGCTAGTTTCTCATTAATTTTATCCAAAATATTGTCAGAAATATCAAAGGTATTTTTGAGCTTAGGATAATTTTCTCTGGAAAATTCATTGATTTTGAATATAGGGTTTGGGTCTATTTTCTGACTGCTGTTGGTAGAAGATAGAGGGACAGGCCTTCCTGAAAAAGAGGCTCTTTCTTTGGAATCTTCAATTTGTCTAGAAACGACATGAAGAATTTGATTAGTATAATTATTCTGTTCTATAATCTTGTTGATATCAAGATTAGTAGCAATGACAGAAGGTTTTTCTGAGGAGAGGATTTTAAAAGGGGAAGCTTTTATAATAGTTCCTTGAATAGGGATATTTATTCCTTCAAGATGGGGAGTGATATCTTCAATAACTTTATTTGAAGTGGTATACCATTTGTTGATGATGACTTTAAGAGAATCCTTTTGATTTTCAATTTTTCCTGTCATCTCAAACCACTTAAAGAAGTCTATTTCGCAACCAATTCTTTTCATATCTATCATCCAAGAGTTTTCAAAATTCTCTCTTTCCCTGAGAGTGTAAATATTCTTATACCAATCTCTGTTGATTTGGTTATCAGGATGAGTCCAAGATTTTTGCAAAATCTGAGGATCAGGAATAAAATTCTTTTCAGATTTGAGCATTTTTAAATGATCAGGTATAAAATCCTTTGGATTTGGAGGAGGTTCCATTTCACTGGCTGTAGGACTACCAGGGATTTCTTGATAATAAACCTTAGGTACATTTCCCGAAAAATCCACACCAGTAACTTTTCCCTTGTCGTTGTTTCTACGAACAAGTTTTTCTTCATCTTCGTCATCCTCCGGGGTTTTTGAAGAAGAAGGCGGGTGAGGAGCAGTCCTCGAAGGAGCAGATGGCGAATGAGGAGCCATCTTTGATGGGACAGACGAACAAGACGCTCTTCTAGAAGTAGTTCTAGATAAAGGATTCTCAAGGAATTTAAGATCTATTGAACCATCAGGATATTGAATTACCCTTTCAATGCGAGATCTCTCTGAGTGAGAGGAAAAAGGTTGAGTGATAGCATCAAAATGCCATTCGTCGTTAGACAGAATGTCATTCCAATTGATCAATCTAGGAACGAATATTGAACTATGCTCATGATTGGCCTCCATGAGCATGGTTACACCCTTTTGGCTCTCAATTCGAGCCTTTGGTGCAAGAGTAGTAGACATAAGCCGATAATATACTCTGTAGATAATCGCTATCTCTCGAGTATTGGCTTTGCTATTTAGATTTTTTGTTTTGACATTAAGTGTCAAAGAATCCATGACATTAGGATCATTAATGTCTATTGAAAAGTTAGGATAACAATTAAAGTAAACCGGGCCATCGGCTAGATTACTTTGAAGAACTCCTAACAGCGAATCATCAAAATTAAGAAATCTATCATCTCTAAGGAGGACACAAATAGGAATATCTAAGCCTTTCCTGAACAGGGGCTTAACAGCAACTTGTACCAACCAGCATATTTTAAACAGTGTTAACCTATCTTCTCAAGCAACTAAGATTGCTAAACTTGAAATGATCTTCAAAATTGGAATATACCAGAAGAACCTTTTAAAGCTATTTATCCTTTACGTAAATTTAATTTATTTGTTAATCACAATATTAAAACTTGTGAATCAACTGTTGCTATTAATAATTCTCTTGAAATTATTCGTTTGTTGAATGCTAACGATATTAATCGTTATAAAAATAAATTTAATTATTTGCATATTTTAGTAACCATCTCCGGGGTTTTTAAAATTTTCTCTATTTTTTAAATTTTAATTTCTTCTTTGAGAAAATTAACATGCTGAGATAAAGAGTTTATTCGGAAAACCGTTTTTTCTCTGATAAAATTACTTTCATCTTGGGAAAGAGTTTTAACAAAAGGAAAATGTAATTCTTTTCCCAGAATGGAAGTAGTAATACCATTTAGGTTTGTGACAAAAGGTTTTATCTGAGTGATAAAAGGTATTCCAAGAATAATATCTTCATTAATATCTTCAGTAATAATGAAATCATTTGTTAAGCAAACATTATTGTTACAAATATGAGCTTTCGAAAGCTTATAATTAATTTTGAGTAACTCACCAGTAGCAGAATATAATTTGGAAGTACTTTTTTCTAATTATAAGCTTTTTTCTACAGATACCAGTTATAATTAATTTTGGAAGTACTTCTGATACCAATAGCGGATCGGCGGTAATCCTCCGAAGTTGTATTAGTAAAATACGACAAAATTTATACAGAAGAATAACAAAGAGAGTTATAAAAACTTACAAATTTTTATTTATATGAACATATGAAGGGCTACAGACGGAAGCATTAAAAACATTAAAAGCTTAGAGAATAGAGAGGTTTTCAGTATTGGGAAAATAGCTGATGCCTTCTAATGTTGAAAGAGTCTTCCTTTTATAGAATAAGGAATCTCCTTTACAATAATTGAAGAGACAATTCTTTATGGATTGTCAATCGAGGTTGTCGGTATAGGGGTCCATTACTTTAAGTAAAGCATATGGGATTCCTTTTAGGAATAGTAAGACGTCTCTTTGAATAAAGCAATTCCGACCTTTGGTCTCTGCTTTTTCCAAGAGCCATAATCCTATTCATAATCGGGGTCCACATATGACTGTGCGATTCCTTTGAGATCACACATGTCCCCGTTACTGCTTCCAGATGACGCGGCATCACTGATTAGCTGCATTATCTGAGTTTCAGTATAATCTTCAAGATTATCCATAGCTCTTTTGAGCTTTGCTTTGAGTTCTTCTTTTGAAGCCTTTTGCTTAGCAGGATTAACTGCTGCTAGGTTGATAGTGGGCTTGATTCCGGTTGGCTTAGGAGTCCACCCTTTAATCATTACTTCTTTAGCTAAGAAGCGTATTTTGTCTATTTCTACCTTAGTGAAATTCCAAGAAATAATATAAGAAATTCTTTTCTGAATAAAGAACTTACATAATTTGATATACTCTGGGAGAGTAGATATATCTGTAGTACTTTGGAACTCAGTGAACCTGATGTGAAATTGTTGTGGTAGTATTTGCAGATTTCCTCCAAAAATGTTCCACCATTCGTAGAACCATTTAGGAATAATCGACTTAATTATTTTTGGACAGTATTTAACAAACCAAGTGTGTCTTGGCCTAAGATACATAAAATTGAACCAAGCTGCTTTGTAGTCATGCCAATTATAAGTTTGTGGCTTGTGCGGCATGGACAAAGATACTGGAGTGTGTAAATGATCAGTATACCATTCAAATGGTGATAAAATCCTCTTGATAGTGAATCGAGAATATCTTATAAAGTCAGGATTTTGTTCATCCCTGTTATGTTCAATCTCAATGGATTCTGTGTCTACCAAAATAGCTTCGTAAAACTTTCTGGTCTTGTAAGAACAATCTGTATCAACAAAGTTGCCATTTGTGTAGCAAGGTTTAATAAGAGTTCCAACCTCAAGGTTTTCATACTCTCTGTCTAGAGCCAATAGGGGTAACATTTGAGTTGTTACAAAGTCAAATTTTTCTTCCTTTGGGATAGTAGTTGGAGTAGGTAATTCAGGTTTAACAGCTTGAGCAAACGACTCGGGGGTCTTCATTGTATAATTGTCTTTAGTTTGGACATTAGAACTTGATGCTCCAGGAGTCAAAGGTCTATTTGGCCTTAATTGTATTAATTTGGTAGGATTGGGAGGTGGAGCGGGCAATTTTGGATAGTCCGCAAGCATAGTAAATCTATTATCAAATACCGGTCTTTGTGGGGTTTTTGCCGGTGTTAAAGGAGGTAAGACGAATGGTTTCGCCATAGGTTTTCCTTCTTTCGAAGGAGTATTAGGCTTGAAAGGCCTCATTTTTTCCCTGTAAAAATTCTCTTGTTAGAAAATCAGGTAAAGAGTTATTTTCTCCTTTTATAAAATCAATTTGAAAATCAAAGCTAGATAGTAGAGCTTGCCATCTAGCAAATATTTGTTTTGACACTAAATTTTTTACATCCTTTTGTAAAATTTCTTTAGCTGATTTACAATCAACTCTTAATAAAAATTCTTTGTTTATTAAGTCATCTTGAAATTTTGTGATACATAGCACTATAGACAAGATTTCTTTTTTAACAGTAGAATAATTCTTTTGAGCAGAATTCCAGATTCCTGAAGTAAAACGAACTAATTGTTCGGGAGATTCTAAAGAACTTCTTTGTTTCAGAATACCTCCATATCCTAAGTCAGAAGCATCGGTTTCTACAATCATAAAATCATTAGGATTAGGGATTCCTAAACAAGGGAGACTCTGAACTAGTTTTTTAATAACAATTACAGCCTGAGTTTGGTCAGGTCCCCAAGGAACAGGTTTTTTCTTGAGCCTTTTATATAAAGGTTCACAAGTTTGTCTGATCTTAGGAATAAAATCAGCAACGTAATTCAAGCTTCCTAAAAACCTTTGTAATTGGGTTTTATCAATAATTTCATCAGGAAATTTAGAAGAGAACTCAATGGCTCTACATATAGGTTTGTAGCTACCTTGATAAAGGTCATGACCAAGAAACCTTATAGAGGTCTGGAAGAGCTTAATCTTTTTGGCACTAACTACTAAACCATTGTTCTTGACAATCTTAAAGAAAGTATTAAGATGCTTAAAGTGTGAATCAATATCATCAGAAAAGATAAGCACATCATCAATATAAACAATAGACATGTAACTATAATCATTGAAAATGTTATTCATGATATTTTGGAATTCAGAAGGAGCATTCTTGAGTCCAAAAGGCATGACATTCCATTCATATTGTCCAAATGGGACATTGAAAGCTGTCTTATATTTATCTTTGTTAGCAATTTGAATTTGCCAAAAACCAGACTTCATATCAAACTTACTGTAAATATTAGCCTTATAAGTTCGTTTTAACAAATCTCTTTTGTTAGGTATTGGGTACCTAATCCATTTTAAAACAGCATTCAAAGGTTTATAATTTATAACAAGTCTAGGTGCTCCTCTTTCTTTTTCAGCACTATTGTTGACATAGAAAGCAGAGCAACTCCAAGGAGATTTAGAAACATTAATAATTTTATTTTTCAACAAATTATCAATTTCTTTTTTACAATAATCAAGTAATTCATGATTCATTTGAATAGGTCTAGCCTTAGTTGTAATAGCTTGTTCATTAAAACCTTCAATGCAAGGTAAATCAACAATATGCTTTTTTCTTTCCCAAAAAGCATTAGGAAAATCAGAGCAAATTTCATCTTCAAATTTTTTGTGAAGATTGGATATTTTAGTAACCATCTCCGGGGTTTTTAAAATTTTCTCTATTTTTTTAATTTTAATTTCTTCTTTGAGAAAATTAGCATGCTGAGATAAAGAGTTTATTCGGAAAACCGTTTTTTCTCTGATAAAATTACTTTCATCTTGGGAAAGAGTTTTAACAAAAGGAAAATGTAATTCTTTTCCCAGAATGGAAGTAGTAATACCATTTAGGTTTGTGACAAAAGGTTTTATCTGAGTGATAAAAGGTATTCCAAGAATAATATCTTCATTAATATCTTCAGTAATAATGAAATCATTTGTTAAGCAAACATTATTGTTACAAATATGAGCTTTAGAAAGCTTATAATTAATTTTGAGTAACTCACCAGTAGCAGAATATAATTTGGAAGTACTTTTTTCTAAGTACTTAGTAGGAACAATACCTTTAACAATGCAATTTCTATCTGCACCACTGTCAAATAAAGCAATTTTATTAATAACGAAATTTTTATTGACAACAATCTTAATAGGAATATGATGACTCTGAGGTCTAACAGAAGTAATAACATCGATACCTGGACAAGAGGTAGTCGCGATATTAGGAGTAGGTGTGGCAGAAAGATCAATATTGAAAGGAGGATAATCAAAATTATCCTTTTCAGGGATATCTTCTGTTTCTTCATCTAGATTCTGTTTGGCAATCTCTTTGAGGATTTTATCAGCAATGACATCAGTTTCGACTTTCCCAAGTCTGATTTTAATGTCTTTGATTTCCTCTTTAAGAGTTTTGACTTCATGATGAAGATCAGAAATAGTAGGTTCGGCATTTCTTTCAAACCTATTCATGATTTGCTTCATGCTGAAAGGTTCAACCATAGTACGAGCTTTGGGCTTTTCCTTTTGGTTGAGAATAATATTCTTAAGTTCTATAAGATAATTTTTTCTGGCTTCTTCATTATTAATATGTTCAATAATGTCAAAGAGAGCTTCTTTAGAGTCATTGCTAAGGACTCTGACTTGAGGAATATCATCACAAACACAGAAAGCTTCTGTGCAGTTACAGTTTTTTCCCGATTGGCTAGAATCTGAATCATAATCGACGTTGATATTTTCTTCGTCGCTATATTCATCAGAATTATTTGAAGAATCGGACAAAGGTTCTTCAAGAATAGAAAAAAGCTTTTCTTTGGTTGCTTCGTCTATTTCTAGACTGTTGATCTTCTTCTGTTTACCAGATCTGCATTCACTAGCTCTATGGCCAGATTTTCCACATGTCCAACATACATCCTCTTTGGATTTCCTAAATCCTTTATGCTTTCTTCTCTTTTTGGAAGATTTTTTGTAATCTTTTTCAGTAGTCCTTCTAGACTTACTACGATGAGTTTTCTTGTTTTCCCTATTCTCCTTTCTTATTTTTCTTGAAGGAGGTGTTAGAGAAACAAAACCGAAGTCTTGACAAAAACTTCCTAATTCTCTTCTTGTCGAAGATTTTTCCTTTTTAAGTTGATGCTTCAACTTAATGTCCGTACAAAGTTCTAATCCAACAGTGTTTATAACACTAATAAGATCTCCATAAGTCATTTGATCATAAGGAATTTTTCCATCATTCCTATCTTGGATTTTGATTCTAACTTTGTCAGCAAAGAGTGGTGGAAGTCCACTTACAAATCTTTCCTTCCAAAAGTCTAGATGACAATCTGGTCTGATCATTACCTTTTGCATAAAATTATATTTATACCAGGTAAAATCATCTAAAGAAGGACAATTGATATTGTTGAGGATTTGAAGACTTCTGTCTTGAAACAACTTAGGTTCTCCTATAAAATGCTTTGCTATATGATATAGAAGGGTAGCACAAGCATCTTCTTTGACAACTTCTGTAGGAACTTCATTAGTTCCTTCCATTTTAATAACAATTTCAGTAGCTTGAGTATTGTAGATAATTCCTTTATTTTCTTCAGAAACATAATTATCCCACCAATATTTTAACATTCCAGTGAATCCTGCAACAATCATAGAAGAAGCTTCTCTGTCAGAAGAGTTTCTTATTTTATAAGCTGTAATAGCTATTCCCATTTCATGGAGTTTGTTGTAAATCTGATGTTCTGCTAAACCATCAATATTCCATTCGGTTATGCTATTTCCTTCATGAGAGGAGGTAGAAAGGAAAGCATTTTCTTCATACTGGACATCAGGGAAAGAAGGTCTTTTATGATAGTTTTTTCGGTTATGAAATCTATCATTGGAGAGTTTTTGGACAATATTTTCCTTGATAGTGGAAAGTATTTTACCACTGGTACTGGTAGAAGTTCTAAAAGCAGCTCTTTTATCAGATATAGAGAATTGGCTAGTTTCTCATTAATTTTATCCAAAATATTGTCAGAAATATCAAAGGTATTTTTGAGCTTAGGATAATTTTCTCTGGAAAATTCATTGATTTTGAATATAGGGTTTGGGTCTATTTTCTGACTGCTGTTGGTAGAAGATAGAGGGACAGGCCTTCCTGAAAAAGAGGCTCTTTCTTTGGAATCTTCAATTTGTCTAGAAACGACATGAAGAATTTGATTAGTATAATTATTCTGTTCTATAATCTTGTTGATATCAAGATTAGTAGCAATGACAGAAGGTTTTTCTGAGGAGAGGATTTTAAAAGGGGAAGCTTTTATAATAGTTCCTTGAATAGGGATATTTATTCCTTCAAGATGGGGAGTGATATCTTCAATAACTTTATTTGAAGTGGTATACCATTTGTTGATGATGACTTTAAGAGAATCCTTTTGATTTTCAATTTTTCCTGTCATCTCAAACCACTTAAAGAAGTCTATTTCGCAACCAATTCTTTTCATATCTATCATCCAAGAGTTTTCAAAATTCTCTCTTTCCCTGAGAGTGTAAATATTCTTATACCAATCTCTGTTGATTTGGTTATCAGGATGAGTCCAAGATTTTTGCAAAATCTGAGGATCAGGAATAAAATTCTTTTCAGATTTGAGCATTTTTAAATGATCAGGTATAAAATCCTTTGGATTTGGAGGAGGTTCCATTTCACTGGCTGTAGGACTACCAGGGATTTCTTGATAATAAACCTTAGGTACATTTCCCGAAAAATCCACACCAGTAACTTTTCCCTTGTCGTTATTTCTACGAACAAGTTTTTCTTCATCTTCGTCATCCTCCGGGGTTTTTGAAGAAGAAGGCGGGTGAGGAGCAGTCCTCGAAGGAGCAGATGGCGAATGAGGAGCCATCTTTGATGGGACAGACGAACAAGACGCTCTTCTAGAAGTAGTTCTAGATAAAGGATTCTCAAGGAATTTAAGATCTATTGAACCATCAGGATATTGAATTACCCTTTCAATGCGAGATCTCTCTGAGTGAGAGGAAAAAGGTTGAGTGATAGCATCAAAATGCCATTCGTCGTTAGACAGAATGTCATTCCAATTGATCAATCTAGGAACGAATATTGAACTATGCTCATGATTGGCCTCCATGCGCATGGTTACACCCTTTTGGCTCTCAATTCGAGCCTTTGGTGCAAGAGTAGTAGACATAAGCCGATAATATACTCTGTAGATAATCGCTATCTCTCGAGTATTGGCTTTGCTATTAAGATTTTTTGTTTTGACATTAAGTGTCAAAGAATCCATGACATTAGGATCATTAATGTCTATTGAAAAGTTAGGATAACAATTAAAGTAAACCGGGCCATCGGCTAGATTACTTTGAAGAACTCCTAACAGCGAATCATCAAAATTAAGAAATCTATCATCTCTAAGGAGGACACAAATAGGAATATCTAAGCCTTTCCTGAACAGGGGCTTAACAGCAACTTGTACCAACCAGCATATTTTAAACAGTGTTAACCTATCTTCTCAAGCAACTAAGATTGCTAAACTTGAAATGATCTTCAAAATTGGAATATACCAGAAGAACCTTTTAAAGCTATTTATCCTTTACGTAAATTTAATTTATTTGTTAATCACAATATTAAAACTTGTGAATCAACTGTTGCTATTAATAATTCTCTTGAAATTATTCGTTTGTTGAATGCTAACGATATTAATCGTTATAAAAATAAATTTAATTATTTGCATATTTTAGTAACCATCTCCGGGGTTTTTAAAATTTTCTCTATTTTTTAAATTTTAATTTCTTCTTTGAGAAAATTAACATGCTGAGATAAAGAGTTTATTCGGAAAACCGTTTTTTCTCTGATAAAATTACTTTCATCTTGGGAAAGAGTTTTAACAAAAGAAAAATGTAATTCTTTTCCCAGAATGGAAGTAGTAATACCATTTAGGTTTGTGACAAAAGGTTTTATCTGAGTGATAAAAGGTATTCCAAGAATAATATCTTCATTAATATCTTCAGTAATAATGAAATCATTTGTTAAACATACATTATTGTTACAAATATGAGCTTTAGAAAGCTTATAATTAATTTGGAGTAACTCACAGTAGCGAATATAATTTTGGAGTACTTTTATTCTTATTATAAGCTTTTTTCTCAGATACCAGTTTAATTAATTTTTGGAAGTACTTCTGATACAATAGCGGATCGGCGGTAATCTCCGAAGTTGTATTAGTAAAATACGACAAAATTTATACAGAAGAATAACAAAGAGAATTATAAAAACTTACAAATTTTTATTTATATGAACATATGAAGAGCTACAGACGGAAGCATTAAAAACATTGAAAGCTTAGGGAATAGAGAGGTTTTCAGTATTGGGAAAATAGCTGATGCCCTCTAAGGTTGAAAGAGTCTTCCTTTTATAGAATAAGGAATCTCCTTTACAATAATTGAAGAGACAATTCTTTATGGATTGTCAATAGAGGGGTCCAATTCTTTTGGGATTGTCGGTACAGGGGTCCATTACTTTAAGTAAAGCACATGGGATTCCTTTTAGGAATAGTAAGACGTCTCTTTGAATAAAGCAATTCCGACCTTTGGTCCCTGCTTTTTCCAAGAGCCATAATCCTATTCATAATCGGGGTCCACATATGACTGTGCGATTCCTTTAAGATCACACATGTCCCCGTTACTGCTTCCAGATGACGCGGCATCATTGATTAGCTGCATTATCTGAGTTTCAGTATAATCTTCAAGATTATCCATAGCTCTTTTGAGTTTTGCTTTGAGTTCTTCTTTTGAAGCCTTTTGCTTAGCAGGATTGACTGCTGCTAGGTTGATAGTGGGCTTGATTCCGGTTGGCTTAGGAGTCCACCATAATTTGATATACTCTGGGAGAGTAGATATATCTGTAGTACTTTGGAACTCAGTGAACCTGATGTGAAATTGTTGTGGTAGTATCTGCAGATTTCCTCCAAAAATGTTCCACCATTCGTAGAACCATTTAGGAATAATCGACTTAATTATTTTTGGACAGTATTTAACAAACCAAGTGTGTCTTGGCCTAAGATACATAAAATTGAACCAAGCTGCTTTGTAGTCATGCCAATTATAAGTTTGTGGCTTGTGTGGCATGGACAAAGATACTGGAGTGTGTAAATGATCAGTATACCATTCAAATGGTGATAAAATCCTCTTGATAGTGAATCGAGAATATCTTATAAAGTCAAGATTTTGTTCATCCCTATTATGTTCAATCTCAATGGATTCTGTGTCTACCAAAATAGCTTCGTAAAACTTTCTGGTCTTGTAAGAACAATCTGTATCAACAAAGTTGCCATTTGTGTAGCAAGGTTTAATAAGAGTTCCAACCTCAAGGTTTTCATACTCTCTGTCTAGAGCCAATAGGGGTAACATTTGAGTTGTTACAAAGTCAAATTTTTCTTCCTTTGGGATAGTAGTTGGGGTAGGTAATTCAGGTTTAACAGCTTGAGCAAAAGACTCGGGGGTCTTCATTGTATAATTGTCTTTAGTTTGGACATTAGAACTTGATGCTCC
>JAGDQO010002226.1:0-152760 GCA_018342035.1 Solanum appendiculatum | reverse complement strand
ATTCGCCGGTCACACCTAGGCCCTAGGCTTGGGTCGTGACAGAAAGGGACAACTTACAAGTAGCAATGTTTCTAGCTTCACTATTTGTTCTCCTCATTCTAAAATATGTGTGACTATAAAAATCCTTCCCAAGAGAGTAATTGCATCTCTAATATCTCAAAGAAAAGTTTGAGAATATAACTGCATCTCTAAGTACACAATATGTGTAAAGTGTCTGCCAAAAGACTCTGATTGGTGAATGAGAAGACAATTTAATATTACAATTCAAACAACATCAAAACAGGAAATAAGTAGGCATGTAGCATATTAAATCAAACTATACAAAATATGTAAAAACTAATAAAAGTCATACATTTAGAAGCTCGAATTTTAATATTCTCAATAGAGTCTTCATTTGTCACACTCCCTTTTTTTTACCACGCTAAAAGAATGGAGTTTAAAAGAGTTTTATTCAATTAAAGTGATTATTTTTAAAATGAATTATTTTCTTCAGGGTTTCCACTTGGAATTGAGATTTGGACCCCAAGTCACCTTATTTGAATCTCTAATAAGAAAAGGTTTAAGTCATCGGGTCTCTTAAAGTTGTCTGCATATTTCATTTAGACACCTCAACTAGGACTATTGCCTATTGAACACCTAAATTGTTCAAAAAATATACCTATTAAACACAAAATTCTTATATGGCAAAAGAAGTGTTTTTCACTTTCGTTGAGCGCGTGAAAAAATCTGAAATAATGTTTTATTTTTATTTTTCCCAAAAAAACTTACACTTTTTCCTCTTTGATTGACACTTGGCATTTAAATAACTTAAATTTTAAAAAAAATATTTTTAAAAATAATACTAATTCTTAAACCAAAAAAGAAAGAGCACTCTCATCCCCCCTCCCCCCCCTCAAGTCGTCTTCTTCACCAAATTTAAGCTTTCAAAGACAACTGCATAGTCTCCATTTTTTTATTTTTTTTCTATTCTATTTTTTTCATTATTTATTAAAAAATAAAAACTGAATCAACTAATTGAATTTGCAAGAAAAAAGAAGAAAGAAGATTTTTAAACATCATGTTGAAAAAAGTTGGTCGACGTCCATCTCCATTTCTGATCACCTTCGAACAAATATCACCATTCAAATTAAAATGTAAATCCACTAAACTTATCAAAAATAATATCATATGATTTGATAAAATTACTTTAGATTCTCTCAATTTCTCTTTGTCGTGGATTTCAAGAGGATTAACCATTGGCAGACTCTCTTTCTTCATCACTCTTGTATCGGTCTCTTTGAATATCTTTCTCTATTACGTATTAGGAATGAAAAATAATTTTTGATAAAATTAATTTGTATCCTCTCAATTTTCTTTGTAGTCAATTTCTAGATGAGTAACCACTGGCAAACTCCTTTTCTTCATCACTCTTGTATCAGTCTCTTTGCATATATTTCTCTCTCACGTATTATGAATAAAAAATAATTCTGCAAGTAATTTACAAAGAAATTGAAATTTGTAATTTGAGAAAGAAATCTTGTTGGGAAGAAGATGAAGAAGAAAGGGGTTTGGTAGGGTTGGGCCGAGTAAAATGAGGTGTCATTTTCATTTATTTTTTAATAAAAAAATAGATAGAAAATTAATTTGAAATAATTTTCATTCTTTTTTAACATAAAATTCTTTTTTTTCTATAATTGTTGGGCCCAGTGCCGCATGTCATTTTTTAATTAGTTATTTTGCCACATCACAACAAGTGTATCACACACACTTTACTTTTTTTTACTTATTATAGAAAATGTCTAATAGGAACAAGTTTTGAATAGATAAAAATGTTCAATAGGTACTAGCTCTAGTTGAGGTGTCAAAGTGAATTATGCGGATAACTTTAAAGGGTCACAAATGACTTAAGCCTAAAAAATGACACTATTTTTATCGGTCTGCGAAATTCAGGTGAGAAATTATGTTAACTGAAGTGAAGGTATCAGACACCTCTCAAGTCTCGTGGCTTTAGAACAATCATTTTAATCACTTATATTTGGCTTCACTTAATTTTTGGATATATTATGCTTATGAGACTAGAAATATTTAATGTCCCGCCTTCTTTGATTCGTTTTAAACATGTCTAAACTATCTTATTTATATTAATGTGTGATGTACAGGTAACAACCTTTTCCAGCCTTGCCACAAATTATTTTATTTGTTTGTATATAACACCTAAAATTTTCTTAATGCACTTTAGATTGTAATGTTTGCCAATTATTATCGACCTAATCATACTCCTAACGGTTTAATTAAAAAAATTATCATTAAAATCACTTAAGCCCAAAGCTTCTTGTAAAGTCAAAGGGCTATAAAATATATATTTTTGTTAAAAGCTAATCATTGCAACTCACTAAAGATAAAGTTCAATAACCAAATTTAATTCTCGGCCTTGTCACAAATTATTTATGTGTTTGTATATCACACCTAAAATTTACTTAATGCTCTATAGATTGTAATTTTTGTCTATTTTTATAATCGGTAAGTCATCGACAGCTCCTTAAAGTTGTCCGCATAATTCACTTAGACACTTCAACTGAGACTTGTACCTATTGAACACCTCTACCCTTACAAATTTGAACCATTTGAACATTTTTTTGACAATAAGCTAAAAGTATAAAGTGTGTGAAATACACTCGTGATGACATGACAATTTGACGAATTAAATACTGACATATGGTATTTTTTATTCCAAAAAATTATTTTAAAATATATTATAAAGTAAAAGAAAAGGAAATTATTTTTAAGTTAAAAATTAAAAAAAATCTTGTAACTTACCTGCCCTGCTATTCTATCGGAGCCCAAAACTCTCTCTCTCTCTCTATGGTGCCCCACCCCCAACACGGCAATCCTATTGGATATTTTGCAATCTATAGTGGTCTTAAATTGAACAGACACATTTGTTCGTGAAAGAACATAACTGTTATGATAAAGTCATTTATTCATGAAAGAACACGACCTTTATGAAAAGTCATTTGTTCATGAAAGAACATGACTCTTATGAAAAGTCATCTGGTTTATGAAAGAATATGACTCTTATGAAGAGTCATCTCTTAAGTTCAATAAATATAAAAGACTCTCTAGAAGTAGCCTAAGAAAAATCTGCATGTATATATACAAAGGGTTTTATTGTATCCTTGAAGAGAATTGTTTGTATTTACCTCAATCTGTATATGGGCAATATCTCTTTAAAGAAAGTGATTACATGCCTCAAATCCATCTTCTTCTTCAATTATATTTCCTACTTTTTTTTCTAACAATTTTAAAGAGATATTATATTACAAAGGAAATATTGATCATGTGGTAGAATTCGGAGCACAGATTCAAAATCAGGTTTTGGCATATGTACTAACAAAATCCAATTTCGTAGATGAAGTTTGATATTTCTGTTAATTAGAAGATTCATTAAATCAGTCACTCTAAATACTAGTCATATGAATTGCGGAACAAAAGAGCACTTAAAAAGTCAAAAAACAATTCTATTCTTACAATTGCGGAACAAAAGAGCACTTAAAAAGTCAAAAAACAATTTTATTCTTACACTTCTTAAATGGATGTTGGTGAAAATATAATTGTAGCTGGAAAAAGTGACTAGTACCCTAGCCTTTCAAAATGATAACGAGTAGCCTCAGCAGAAATGACACTTTGGTGCGATTTCTTGGTGTTATGAAGGACTTCATTCTCTTTGAGAATTGGTGGTCTGATGATTGCCTAGAAATAATGTGACAAATATTGTTGCACTCCGAGAAATGGCAAAGTGATCACAATAAGAGCAATGTATCAAGAAGGAAGCGAACAAAATCGAGTTCTATTTTCTTAAATTTGCTTATTATTTAATTATAAATATAAATTTTATCCTTTAAAATTTTTGAGAAATTATTTTCATAATTTCTCAATCTGCATGTATAAACAAAGGGCTTTGTTGTATCCTTGAAGAGAATTGTTTAATTTGTATTTACCTTAATCTGTATATATGGGCAATATCTATTTAAAGAAAGTGATTACATGTCTCTTCTTCTTCAATTATATTTCCTACTATTTTTTTTCTAACAAACCCACTTCTGTAAATATGCTATTTTTGAACCTTCTTGGTTCATCTGCAATAGAGAATTTAAAGTAAAAGCAAAAGGATGAAATATTTATTGCTATTTTTGATGAGTTGTGGAGGAGTAGGCTATAAATTTCTCGAACACATTAGTTCTTGTTGATCTCTTTACGCCAAATAGGTAATAATTTTTTAAAAAACTTTCTTCTTCATTCCATTTTTGACGGAAAGATGAATTTCGTCGGAAAATTAATCAGTTCCTACGGACATTGTCGAAAAAAATGTAGTTATGTCGGATTTCTTTTTGAGTTCTATAGCTTTTTCATTTTTTCGATTGAAGGACACTCTTACATTCATACAAATATATATCAATTTAAAGCAAAAATGTGAGCAAAGCAAAAAATTAATAGGAAAATCCTCTAACAAAATTCACACATATCTACATCAATTTAACACCAAAACACTACATTAACAACAAAGAAAAAATTGTCAAACTTCAAACCCTCTACAAATCCAATGGCGATAATTATGGCGGCCGCCATGCGGCAATAAAGGTGCCGCCAATCCTAGTATGAATGGCAATGGAGAAAAAAAAGGCAAAGATGGAGGTAGAAGAACTGAAGTATCCGGAGGAAAAAAGAGGAAAAAGATGAATGTATAATGGCGGCGGTGAACTGGTGTGGTGGAGGAAGTGATCGGCAAAGAGGGGAGGAAAAAGAACGAACATCTTTTTCCACAAAAAATGCCTAACAAAATACCTCTCACGCGCCTATTTCAAACAATGAGCCATGTAGGCAAAAAATGTTCAGATGGTTCAAATTCAGGAGAGTAGAGGTGTTCAATAGGTACAAGTCCTAATTGATGTGTCTAAGCGAATTATGATGACAACTTTAAGGGGTTGTTCATGACTTTAGCCTAAAAAAATAATGATTGAAATCATTTAAAAGCCTAGACCACATTTGTTTTCATTAAGATTTAGATGTCTAAATCTAAATGATTAAGATGGTGTCTTTATATTTGAATATGGAATGATTAAGATTGTTTGTTTCTTAACATCTTATTGTAAATAATTTATCTATATTTACATAATAGATTTACAATTTAAATAAAAATTAATTAAATATTAAAAAAGTAAAATCATTATTTGATTATAAAAATGAAACACTTATGCTTGCTAGTGATGGTGGAGATAGTTTGTAGTGATGGTAATAATTATTGTTAGCGGCTAGTAATGATGATTATGATAATTATGACTCTGGAGATGGTTGATGTTATGATGACTAATATAATAGTAGTGATTGATAGTGATGATGGTTGTTATAATGATGAGATTGGTTGATGTTAGTAATTGGTGCTGTTAATGATGATGATGATGGCTGAAGAATGTGTGACAGTTAATAATGTATTTGTCATATTTGACAATTATAGTAATTATTTCTTCTAATTAAAAATACCAAGTCCACACATGAACCTTGAGATGTTTTGTCAGTACCTCATCCAGAGGTAAATCCCAAAATTGTTATTTAAAAAAAGTAATATAATAAAATTATTATTTATGTATTATATTTTTAAAAGTATGCTAAATCAATAAAAGAGAAGAGAAATAAAAGTTGATGGAGGAAGTAATATCTAGGGAGAAAAATATCTATTATCGACTCACCATCAGAATATAAAATGAACAAGTGCCCTTTTTTTAATGCCAAAAATATCAAAAGAAACGCTTCATATTATTCCACATTCCACCATTTTATTGGCTAAACATCACATCAGTAACCAAGACGCACTCACAGTCCAGCTGCTATAACACCCACAACTCTTCACAGTTAAAAAAGATTTAGGCATAGTATATAACGTGTTTTTTAATTTAGATTTAATTGATATTTATATTATTTAATTAATTTTAGGTGTGGAAAACAGACACTTAAATATATACTATAAAATTGAATAGGTGAACATATTCATATATTTCTTTTTGTCATATTTGTCATTTGTAAGCTCTTTGACCTCAATCTAATGATATATATATATTTTTATAATATTAATCTTTTTTCACATTTATTAAAATAAAAGTAAAAATTAATTTTATTTTAATTTTCTAAAATAATAAATATTTTGAACAAATTATTTTAAATAACATTGAAAAGTAAATAGGTCTGAGGGAGTACAACATATTTCTTATTTTATTATTTTATCTCTCAAGTATACAACAGATTTATTATTTTATTACGTATATAACCGATTTTTAAATTTTATTTCTCAAGTAGTTCTTATATTCTCTTTATTTTAAATCTCAAAATACTTTTTAAATTTATTTTTGAGCTAAGATATAATCATTAATTTCTTTTTAAATATTAAAATTATCCTCAAACTTTTATATTCTATATAAAAAAAAAGTTCCATTTATTAATTTAGATTTGTTTAGATTGATTCGTATGAATTTATTTCAAATTTGTTTTGCTTGTTTTGTGTAAAAAAGAAAATTAAGATTTGTAAATTCATGTCAATATATATGTATGTCTCTCGTCTTCTACATTGACTAATATTTATTTTGATGTATAATTTTTTTCTTCAGATTTGTCAATTCTTGTCAATATATGAGGTTCTTATCCCCTATTATTGTTATTATTTATTCTTTTGCATTGATAGATCTTCGTAAATAATTATAATTCAAAGAATTGTAGTGACTAGTAATTATGTTATTAACAGTTTTTATTAAAATATCATGTTATGATTTTACAATGATGTATTATCAAGTTCATTATAAAAAGAATAATTTTGTGCCAAATGTATTTGCATATAAAATTATGATTTGTGATAATGATAATGAATGTTATCCATGAAGGTTTTACTTAATTTTGTTTCATTAAAAGGATGGCATGCATTATTTGAAATTAGCAAGTATGTTTGTATGCTACAATTTGATATTTGTTATAGTTTTTAAAATTTATGGGTATAAATTATGTTTACTATTTTTTGAAGTGAAATATATTTTGTAAAATTATAACAAACATACCTTAAAACTTCGCTCAACTATGATTTTTCAAACTTTTTTTTGGAGAATTTATGGTCAAACGCTAATTCTGAAAATAAGTCTGGCCATCAAAATTCTAAAATTCAATTTCAAGTTAAATTCTGAAATTTTTATAAATTTGAAAAACACTAAAAAAAGTTATTTTCATTTATATTACTAATAAAATATCTCTCTCTCTCTCTCTCTATATATATAAAGGAGGATCATAGACAAGGTGATGTGGCACCTCTCTATGACCTCCATTCATATTTATATTTTTTCTCCTTTTTTTTTATTGACATTTTTCCTACTTAAAAATATCAAGATATGATTTTTCCATATTTTTTAATTATAAATCCTTCATTGAAAGCTTTTAATAACATTAACATCTATACAATAATATCTACAATCTCTTGAATTTCCTATCTTTATTATTTTAAAACTTAACTAATAACGAGGGAGTGGAAGGATACAATTTAATTGAAGAAAAAAACATGTGTAATGATTTAAAGAAGAAATAAATAAAATGGTGGTAATGGGTATTGACATTTTCTAAATGAAACGTCATTACTGTGAATTTCTACTTTTACTTTTCTTAAAGCTTTTTGTATCATTTTTCTAACCGTTATTAGAAGTAATTATACAATTATGTGTATTAAATTGTAACCGTCTAATTTGTTGTTTATTTTTTTGTCTTTTCCAATTCTTTACTTAATTATCTAATTTCCAATCTAACTATATATATAGTGATCTTATGTTTCATTCCACTAAATTGTGGTAGTTTCTAGTTAATTCATTCTACATATAAATATCAAATGCTTCAAAAAATGTTTCACAAGTTGGCAGGGAAGTTTTGCGAGCTTAAATATTGATTCGGTATTATTTTATGGTTCATATATAACTTTCACTTTCATGTCACTTTAATAATTTTGTTTTTATGTGTGTTGTACATGAGTCATAGATGCTGATAATGATAATCGTATATTACAAATACTCTCTTATTTACTTTTTTTTATTTTATATGGTAAAAAATATTATCAAAAAGGTCTTATATTTTGCTAGATTTTAACATGAGATTAGTGGTCATCGAGTAAAGAATATTGTTTGCATTTGATTTGGATCTATGGAGGTAATCACTCGGTATTTTCCTATAACCTAGAAATGGATAGGAGGAAATCACAACATGGAAAATGGCCAATTATTTTTCATTACTTTTTATTTTTTTGACATTTCACTTTTATTCTGTTCAATTTATATAACAATATTATTTTTTTATTTAAGGTGTATGTATATATGTAACTCCGAAAATTAAATTGCATGAAATTGTATATGAATCATAGGTGTTGATAATAATAACCGTATATTACAAGAACTTTCTTATTTTATCAAGAAGGTCTTATACTTTGTTGAATTTTACCTAGAGATTAATGGTTTGATTTGAATCTATGATGGCAAGACAATCCAACCCAGAAATGGATCGGAGGAAACCACAACATGGAAAATGCCTAATTATTTTTCATTACATTTTATTTTTTTATTTTTTTAAATTCTGTCTAATTAAATTTATATAATATTATTTTTTCTTTATTTATTTAAGGTGTATATATGTAACTTTGATAATTGAATTGAATAAGGTAAGGAATTAAATTTCTTTCCCTCTTTAAGATTTTTGCATACAATAATTATTAAAAAGAAAATCTAACGATGCGAATTAAAAAAAAAATCATAGGAAAGAGAGAGGAAAGAGGAAAGAGGGAAGAAAAAAAATCTTAAAAAGGAAATAAATTTGGAATACATAGAAAAGAAAGTATAGTATAAGAGATTAGGGAATAGGGCATTGCAATATGCTATCAAGGTGTGCTATATGCTCTAATGATGATTAGATTGTTGTGTAGTTATGAAGAAGAAAAATATGTGTTAGCAGTAAGAGAAGAGTATTTGAGATTTGTATGTCTGTTGGAGAATAATGGACGAACTTGAGAAGGAATTCTAATAGATAAAGTTGAATTTTTTTAGCAGTAAAATAAATGACAATTTGTAAAGCACTATCATAATTCTAGAGACGTTAATTATTTAAACAGCCATTTAAGTTTTGAAAAAAATCCTTTAAATATTACTTTAAGTGTGGTAAAAGATTTCTAAGCAGGAAAAACAAGTTAATGCAGTTTTTCTTTTTCTTTTTTTAAAAAAAAATGAAGATTATAATTTTGATTAAGTGAATTTGATGAATTAAATAAAATTGAGTGATATTATTGTCCTAAATGAAATAAAAATGACATTTGAAAGAAATTCTCAAAAATTGAACGGCAATTTAGAAAATTAACTCTATTTTAAAATGACAACTTTAATAAATTTGAAACTATGTTGTTGAAGATAGGCAATTGTGTTTATATTAAGGACTATCCTTATAATCAAAATTTGAGTTTGAATTTACTTTATTTATTGCAATTAATAAAAAATTTGACATGACTACAAGATATTATCCTATATCATTTATTACTTTTTTATTTGTTTAGTCGTAGACTATAAATAAATTTTTATATTGAATTAGTTAGATAAAGTTTTTTTTTCCTTTTATATATTCAAAACATTAATCTATCAACAAAAATATTTACGTTCATCAAGATAAACTTAGATTATATAGTCACAGTTCATTTATTAAATATTACATCATAAGTTTTTAAATTTGATAGTATTTGTAAATAAGTAATATTTTTATTTATCTAATATAAATTTTACTATAAACACGTGTTATGCCTTTATTTAAACTTGTGCTCCATCTTTTGTTTTCTCTCTTTTTATAATTTCTATACTTATTATCACGTTAGTTTTATTAGTATTAAAAATTACTTTTAATATTTTTTTTCATGATAAAACATGGCCAACAGAAGTGGTTTAAAGTTAGATTTGAATTTTTTGAAAAATGAAAGTGAGTGTAAAGGAATTAAACAAGTGTATAAATGTACCTTAATCATGATTAGATGTAATTGAGTTAAATTTATGCACTGCATTGTTGGCTGAAGTAGTTGAGTTAGTTACATAATCAGTTGCAGTTAGTTAGAAGATTGTTAGAGCTAAGTCGGTTAGGCATTCACATGTAATACATTGTATATATAAGGTCCCTCTATACAAAGTGATTCAACAGGCAATGTGACTATTCTCCATTTTTCTCTCTATAAGCTCTCTACTGCTCTTAGCTTGTTAAAGTTTTGTTCTAGAATTCACAAACTTAACATGGTATCAGAGCCACTCGAGCTTCGATTGAGCATGGCTTCCACCAATTGTGAGTTTTTTGCTTAGTTCTTCATCTACATTTTTAGGATCTGCGATTCTATTTTTTTGCTTTCATGAATACTTCTACTTGTTACACGCACCGGGATCGCTTAATATTGGCATTATGCTCATCGGGACTGACAATTATACTCTGTGGAGCAAGGCAATGCAATTGGCTTTGCTTGGGAAGAATAAAGTAGGCTTCATTGATGGATCAGTAAGGAGGGATCAGTTCTCAGGTGATTTGGCTCGACTCTGAGATAGATGTAATGCTATCATTGTATCATGGATTCTATTGCAATGTAAGTAGATATTTACATAGTGGAGTTCTTTTTTTGCTCAGACACTCATTTGATTTGGGAAGACCTAAAGGAGAGATTTAACAAGGTCAATAGTTCTAGGATTTTTCAGCTTCACAAGGAGATTTTCACTCTCGTACAGGATGTTTCCTCTGTTTCTGTTTACTACTCTCGACTTAAGGATCTTTGGGATGAATATGACTCTATTATGCCTCCTCCTTCATGCACTTGTCCTAAGTCTAGAGAATTCTCTGATCATTTACAATACCAACGAATGCTGCAATTCCTTATGGGGCTTAAGGATAGCTATAGTCAGGCTAGGAGTCAGATCTTGTTAATCCTCAACTTCCAAGTGTCAATCAGGCCTATGCTTTGATCAACCAAGATGAGAGTAAAAAATTGGTTGCAGGATCGAGTAGATTGTTGTATGAGACCTTGACTCCCACTGCTATATTCACTTCAAGATCTGGTAATCCCATGCACAAGAGACCTTACAATCCAATTGCATTTTGTGACTTGTGTCACATGAAAGGCCATCTGAAAGCTGATTGTCTCAAGTTGATGAAGTGTGACTTTTGTCACAAAACTGGGCACCTCAAGGTTGATTGTTTTCGTCTGATTGGTTATCCCACTGATTACAAAGGTAAAAGAGAAGTTGTAGTGGCAGGAAATTCTATCTATGATGGAGGTTCTATATATTCATAGCAGGTCCAACCTAGTCACCATCAGGTTCCTCACACTCCACATTACTGCCCTCAAATGCCACTTTCACATCCTTCTCCTCATCAGCATGGGTTGATGCCCATGTTCACTCCAGGTCAACACCAGCAGTTGCTTAAAATGATAGATCAATCTACCATTGCTGATACTTCTGCTAGTGCTAACATGGTAGGTACATCCCTTTTACATATGGATCCACTTATGAAATGGATAATAGATACTGGTGCTTCTCACCACATGATAGGTGACTCCAGACTTTTACAACACAAAAGCTTGATAGAAAATGCATGAAAGGTACAATTGCCAACATGAGATTCTGCTCATTTCTCACATGTTGGAGATTGTCATATTGGAGGAGGTGATGTCCTTAGGAAAGTTTTATGTGTGGCAGCATTCAAGTTCAACCTTATGTTAGTTTCACAGGTGACAAAAAACTTGAATTATTGTGTCACCTTTTTTTCCTAAATGTTGTATTTTTCAGGATCTTTCATTTGGGAAGGTGAGGGTGATTGGTGAGGAAGAGGATGGTCTATACACATTGTGCTCTCAGACAGGTGAAACAACTCCACAAAGGTGTTTGGCAGCAACTAAAGGTGCTGATGCTGCAGTTTGGCATCAAAGGTTATGTCATGTGCCTATGAATGTAATAAGGAAAATTCCTAATTTTCATAAGGTTGGTAACAACTTTACTTCGCATAATTGTAATATATGCCCTTTAGCTAGACAGAATAGAGTACCATTTCCACATAGTACTAGTAGATAGTTTCCAACTAATCCACATGGATGTTTGGGGCCCATATAAAGTGGAAACTTTTGATGGAATGAGATACTTTTTTACTATTGTCGATGACTATTCAAGATGGACATGGACTTTCTTAATGAGGCTTAAATATGATGTTGTTAGCTTGTTAAAACATTTTTTTGTTGAAGTAGAAACTCAGTTTGGGAAAAAGATTCAGAGGGTGAGGTCTGATAATAAAGCTGAGTTTTTTAATTCCAACTGTAATGATTTGTTTAAACTTCATGGTGTCATACATGAGATCTCTTGTTCATACACACCTCAACAAAATGGTGTAGTAGAAAGAAGACACAAACACATCCTTGAGACTGCCAGGGCAATTAAGTTTCAAGCTAGTTTCCCTATCAGGTTTTAGGGACTGTGTATACAGGCTGTTGTGTATGTGTTAAATATGATACCTTCCACTATTTTAGGTGATGTATCTCCTTTTGATAAATTGTATGGCAAGTCACCTTCCCTTGCCCATATGAGAGTCATAGGTTGCTTATGTTTTGCCACTAACCTCACCAAGCAAGACAAGTTCAATCCAAGGGCAGTGAAAGCTATCTTGGTAGGTTATGGATCAACACAAAAGGGATACATGCTATATGATATGGAGAAAAAAACCTTCTTTATCAGTAGGGATGTGATGTTTTTGGAGTCCATATTCCCTTTTGAAAAGGGTGAACCTGCCAGGTATAATCAGTCCTGCATTCAGAACTTGTTTGCTTATGTTGATAATGTTCCTATTACAAGTAGCTCCTATATCAGTCTCAAATTCCACTCCGTCTTTGGATGATATAATCAGTCCTGCATTCAGAACTTGTTTGCTTATGTTGATAATGTTCCTATTACAAGTAGCTACTATATCAATCTCAACTTCCACTCCGTCTTTGGATGAACCATCACCAGGACTATCAAATTCACCTACTGAAGGTCTCATACTTCCAAAAGTAATGCCAACTCCTGCTGATGTTATTCATTCACCTCCAATAAGAAGGTCCACTAAAGGGTCCAAGCCTCATATATGGCATAAAGATTATGTTACAAAGGCTGGTTCAAGCAAGTGTCTTTACTCTATAGCCTCAGTATTGGACTATTCAGGACTCTCACATAAGTATCAAAGTTTTGTTTCAAAGCTTTCAGCTGAAACTGAACCTGCTACGTATATAGAGGCTGCCAAGGACACTAGATGGGTAGAGGCAATGCAAAATGAAATAAGAGCACTGGAGGACAACAAGACATGGGAGCTGGTGGATTTGCCAAGAGGGAAGAAAGCTATTGGTAGTAGATGGGTATACAAGATTAAATATAATGCAGATAGCGATGTGGAGAGATTCAAACCTAGGCTAGTAGCCAAGGGGTATAATCAAAAGGAGGGTTTTGATTATCAAGAGACCTTCTCTCCTGTGGTTAAAATGGCCACTGTAAGGTCTGTTATCTCCATTGCAACTACAAATAATTGGATCATTCCTCAAATGGATGTGTATAATGCTTTCCTACAAGGTGACTTATAGGAAGAAGTATATATGGACCTTCTTGAAGGTTTCAGTAGAAAAGTTGAAAATAATCAGGTATGCAGATTGTTGAAATCTTTGTATGGGTTGAAACAAGCTTTAAGGCAGTGGAACATTAAACTTACCACTACATCAAGCTTCATCCAGAGTACAAGAGACTACTCTTTGGTCACCAAGAGGAAGGATGATAAGAACATGATAGTGTTCATATATGTAGATGATTTGCTTTTGACTGGAAATGATATTACTATGCTACAAGAGACCAAAGAAGCACTGTAACATGCTTTTAAGATCAAGGACCTAGGTGAACTTAGATATTTTCTTGGTTTGGAATTTTCCAGAAGTGAGGCTGGTATCCTTATGCACCAGATAAAATATACATTGGAGCTCATAGCAGACATAGGATTAGCAGGAGCCAAGCCAGTCTCAACTCCAATGGAACTAAATCAGAAACTCACCTCAGTTGAGTTTGATTCCAGTATACGATCAACACATAATGATCCAGTATTAAAAGATCCTACCAGTTATCAGAGGTTAATTGGGAGGTTATTGTATCTCACCACTACCAGACCTGCATATCATTTGTTGTTCAAAGTTTGAGTCAGTTTATGCACTCTCCAAAATCATCACATATGGATGCTGCAGTTAGGTTGGTAAGCTACCTCAAGACAGCACCAGTATTAGGGATATTGATGTCATCTACAAAAAGTAATAGCCTGAAAGTATTTTGTGATGCAGACTGGGGATCATGCATTAATAGCAGAAGGTCTGTCACTGGGTACCTAGTTCAATATGGAGAGTCACCTATCTCTTAGAAGTCAAAGAAACAATGACAGTGTCAAGGAGCTCAGCAGAAGCTGAGTATAAAGCTATGGCTTCAACAGTGGCTGAGGTGGTATGGCTTGTTGGCTTGTTTCAGGATCTTGGTGTCAACATTTCCCTACCAGTATCACTGTATTCAGATAGTACATCAGCACTCCAGATTGTTGCCAATCATGTTTTCCATGAAAGGACAAAGCACATTGACACTGATTGCCATTTCATAAGGGAGAAGATACAAGATGGCTTACTAGTCACAAATTATTTGTCTTCCTCAAATCAACCTGCTGATGTGTTTACTAAAGCACTTGGGAAAGGTCCTCACAGTCATCTTATGTCCAAGCTGGGAATGAAGAACATCTTCATAGCTCCCAGGTTGAAGGAGGGTGTAAAGGAATTAAACAAGTGTATAAATGTACCTTGATCATGATTAGATGTAATTGAGTTAAATTTATGCACTGCATTGCTAGATGTGCAAGTAGTTGAGTTAGTTACATAATTAGTTGCAGCTAGTTAGAAGATTGTTAGAGCTAAGTCGGTTAGGCATTCACATGTAAGACATTGTATATATAAGGTTCCTCTGTACAAAGTGATTCAACAAGCAATGTGACTATTCTCCATTTTTCTCTCTAAATGCTCTCTACTGCTCTTAGCTTGTTAAAGTTTTGTTCTAGAATTTACAAACTTAACAGTGAGACATTGTGCTTGAAGTACTCTCTCTGTCCCATATTAATTGATCATCTTACTAAAAATAGTTATCTCATATTAGTTGATCATCTTACTAAATCAAGAAAACATTAATTTAAATTTTTCTATATTACTCTTAAAATTAAAGGGTAATTCTTAAAATAAAATGATTAACTAATATGAGACGGAGGGAGTAAGGGAATCTCCAACCTTATTCTCTATTTTACTCTCTAAATATAGAGTTCTCTATTTTTTCAGACAATCAATTCCAACCCAATTCTCTATTTTACTCTCTAAAAAGAAATTTTTTTCCCTCTCCTCAATATTATATTATTCCCTTATTTCTATTTCATTCTTATTTTCTTATTTCATAATATAAATTCCTTCTTTCTTTTTTCCAAAGAATTACTTTATAAAATTTTATATCACATAAAATTTAATTTTTTCAAATTCTTTATTTAATATAAAATTATATTTTATTATAATATTTTTAAATAACATAAATTGAAAGTAAATATTTATAATATAGAAATTAATGGACAATTCAAATAAAAGTGAAATCATTAATGAAATACAATTACATAAACATTACATAAATGCTCAACTTTCAATATTATTACGTTGCTCCCATAAATGCTCTATTAACACATTACGGAGTTCAAAATGAACATTTTTGTCCATAATTTTTTTTATGTCTAGCTAAAAATTGTCCAAATCAGAGATTTTCATCTATCACCATTTTTGTCGTTGCAGTTGGAGACTCTACGACATCTTGAATCGGTGCATTAAGATCACGTTCATCCTCGATTATCATGTTGTGCAATATAATACATGTAGTTATGATATCATCATGTAGCACTTCCTTTCTCCAAAAATACGATTGTCCTACAATAATTGCGAAACGTGATTGCAAAACTCTGAATGCACGTTCAACATCTTTTTGGCACGATTATTGTTTCATCGCGAAATATTTCTTCTTTTGAGAACGTGGATCACGAATAGTTTGAATAATTGTAGACCATTTAGGTTTGTGCATTCTTTATAATGAAAATTAATAATAAAATCAAATTATTAAAGTGACAATTTTTAAAAAAAAAATTGAAATGTTATTAATTCGGAATGAAAGTACTATATCTTAAATAATATATTTTTTAAAAAATATTATATCACATTTAAAAAGAATTACGAATATTAGAGATTTAATTCATGGCCTTATGTGAAAAATAATATGTTAATTACAAAATAATAGAAATAATAATAAAATAATGAAAAAGTGAAATAGAGAGTGTGAATAGTAATTCTCCAAATTTGGAGAACTACTTCTCCAAATTTGGAGAACTACTTATAGACATTGAAATTTTGTAAGACTCTACATGACGTGTTCAATTCGAGTTGGGACTCTACAAGGTGTGTTCAATTCCAACTAGGATTCTTGGAGGCTACTCAACCATAAGCCCTAATTCATGCCTATATAAATGGTATTATATTCCCTTGAAAAGGCATCTCCAAAATATCCCATTAACTCTTGGGTATTTATAAAGATCATATAGATATCGGAAATATTCCACAAAATTCATGGAATATTCATACAGATCAAGATCTCAGATATTTCGCAAATTCATGGAAATATTCATAAAGAGATCAAATCATGCTAATTCGAGAAATACTCCACTAACGGCCCTCGAATTTTGTAGACCAAGTCCAAGTCCTCATAGTTCGAGAAACACGTCACTAACGGCCCTCGAATTACGGAGCAATCTAAAGAGAGAGAAGAATCAAGGGAGGAACAGAATTGTACTCACAATCTTGATCAATAAAATATCCATGTTTCTTCAGGTTTTATTTGTGTGGTTGATTTATTTTTTTAAAATTTGTTGCAAACAAATTGGCACGCCTAGTGGGACCAAATCTGCCCTTCATCTCTTCTCTCGCAAATCATATGCAAATCTGAAGCCACAAAATCGCAAAGGTGGAAGAATGAGTACTTCAAGCCTCGTCTTTGAGTTTCAACAAGTTTACACTCTGACAAGCCTTGAAGCAGGGGGCATTTGTAGACATTAAAATTTTGTAGGACTCTACATGACGTGTTCAATTCGAGTTGGGACTCTACAAGGCGTGTTCAATTTCAACTAGGATTCTTGGAGGCTACTCAACCCTAAGCCCTAGTTCATGCCTATATAAATGGTACTATATTCCCTTGAAAAGACATCTCCAAAATATCCCATTAACTCTTGGGTATTTATAAAGATCAAATAGATATCGGAAATATTCCACAAAATTCATGGAATATTCATAAAGATCAAGATCTCAGATATTCCCCAAATTAATGGGAATATTCATAAAGAGATCAAATTATCCTAATTCAAGAAATACGTCACTAACGGCCCTCGAATTATGTAGACCAAGTCCAAGTCCTCCTAGTTCGAGAAACACGTCACTAACGGCCCTCGAATTACGGAGAAATCTAAAGAGAGAAGAATCAAGGGAGGAGCATAATTGTACTCACAATCTTGATCAATAAAATATCTATGTTTCTTCAGATTTTATTTGTGTGGTTGATTTATTTTCCATATGTTTAAAACTTGTTGCAAACACTACTATTCAACTCTCTATATATGGAGAATAGAGAGTGAAATGGAGGGTTGTTGGAGAACCCATTCTCTATTTTACTCTCCAAATATAGAAAATAGAGAGTAAAATAGAGGTGGGTTGGAGATTGTCTAAAAGAGAGTAGGAAGACACATGTCATCTCCCATAATAAGCCTTGACCAGGGGAAGAAATAGGAAACAACCAGGCTAAATCTTTTGTTCCTTGCCAAACTTGTACCTGCCAAAAGGGGTAAAGTTATTTTCTCTCTTCTCCCATTTTTACATCTTGTGTTTTTCTTGTTGATTTTTCACATTTTCTTGTGTCATGTCCTACTATAACTGGCAATGAAAAATCTTCACTCTTTTCGTTTTTGTTGAGATTTAATTTATTTTCTGAATTAGAAATATCCTACTTTGAAATGATTTATCAAAATGAAATAGTTCGATGAAAGTCAAATGGATATAGAGAATCCTGACTAGTTTGAAGTGTAGTTGATTGATTAATTAATTAATTTCATGAAGTTTTTGGGACTTGAAATGAGCTGGAAGAAGGTTATAGATCCATGTTTTGTTTTGTTTATGAACTCTATGATTCTGTATAGTGGATAGTACTCGATGAATGAATTCCATACTGAATTAGACAGTTGAATGAAGTTTTTGATCTTGATGTAAAGTTTTAGATCCAAATATGTTGGTGTTTAATGAACTTATGAGTGTGAAGAAGGTAAATAGATCCACGCTTTTGAAGTAGTTGACTCTGGATGAGTAGTTGATACTTGAATGAAGTTTATCTGAGCTTCTGGTGTTGTATTTTGGATCCAATCTTCACAAATGTTTTGCATTTGAATCAATTTTTGGACTTGAAATGAGTTTGAAGCAAGGATGGATCTAGGGTGTAGCGAGAGGTTCACCTGTATACCCTCCACAATTAGTTTTTTTTTTAAAAAAAAAATTATGTGTATATATAGATTTTGGATCTCCCGAACATAAGATTTAACGTTTGCTAAGTGGTTGAGGAATTCAAAATTCGCCTCGAGGTTCCATGTTCAAAGCTCAAACATTACATTTTTATTTTTCGAACCCCTTTAGTCAAAATCATGGATCCTCACACTGAAATTAATACTTGTATGAACTTCTGATCTTGGCTTATTGGTGCTAATTTTTTTTAATCTAAATGTGTACAAAAGGTACTGGACGGAATCAGGTCAAACTATTAAATATACAACTAGTTGTATTTCATTTTCTCCATCATTGAGGTATTATAATCTGGTGTTTAACCGAGACCTGCCTGATCATGGTATTTCAGTTTTTCTGAGCTGTAATGAAGCAAGATCATGAATATTGTATCTTTCTTTACTGTCCTTAGGTGATCATCTTCAAGTTGGCAGCGAAGACTGTATGTTTGAGCTTTTGCGTAATCACCAATGTTGCAGCATTTTGTTAGGATATATGAATGATTAAATTCTTTGGAGGTGGTATACAATATTTGTTTATTGGTGAACGTTCTAATATATCTTCTTGGACTTCACCGAAATATAAAAATTGATTCCCATGGTCAACTTCTACTGTTATTTCTTAGTGTCTTACTACTGAACTTTTGGATCAGATTTTCCTTGTTGTAACCATGGGATCTTACCTGAACTTCAAGAACTTTGCTGACACATCACAACCAGAGAGCAGTGGCAATAATAGTAATTTTTCATTGGTCCGACAATCTTCCATATACTCGTTTACCTTTGATGAGCTGCAAAGTACATGTGGACTTGGAAAAGATTTTGGGTCGATGAATATGGATGACCTCTTGAAGAACATTGAAGAGTCACAAGCGTTTCCATCTTCTGCTGCTGCAGGGGGTAATTTGCAGAGACAGGGTTCTTTGACACTGCCTAGGACACTTAGTCAGAAAACTGTAGATGAAGTATGGAAAGACTTTCAGAAAGAGAGTGTTATAGCTAATGATGCAAGTGGGACTGGAGGATCAAACTTTGGGCAGAGGGAATCTACCTTGGGAGAAATGACATTAGAAGAGTTTTTGGTTAGAGCAGGGGCGGTGCCAGAAGATATGCAACCAGCTGGATACTCAAATGATGTTACATTCGCTAGTGGTTTCACTCAACCTAGTAGTAGTGTGACCATAGCATTTCAACAAGCAACCCAAAACCCTGGATATCAAATTGCAGGGAATAACATATTCAATGTGGTCAGTACCACCACGTCTTCACCACAGCCGCCCCTTTTTCCAAAACAAACAACTGTGGAATTTGCATCACCCATGCAATTAGGGAGCCCAGGGACAAGGCCTCCCATGTCTAAATCGTCTGCAAATACTAGTAATGTCATGCAGGGTGATGTTATGACCATGCCAGTAAAAGGAGTATCCCCTGGAAATCCTGATACATCTTCTCTTTCACCTTCACCGTATGCATGTGGTGAAGGTGGAAGAGGAAGGAGATCATGCACCTCTTTTGAAAAAGTTGTTGAGAGAAGGCGTAAGAGGATGATAAAGAACAGGGAGTCTGCGGCCAGATCAAGGGATCGGAAGCAGGTAAATTCATATTTTGAAGTTCGGCTTATGAGTTACTTCTTTTGTTTCTGATTCTTAAGGCCTGTGCCTTTTTTTCTGGTTTCCTTCGTTTTTTAAAATCCTGGTTAACAAATTACTCATTCAACTGAGTGACACAGAAATGAATTAGTAGTTGGCAGAGTTTCTCACACCTCCTTTTCTCCTTACTTTAGACCTTGCAATGCATCTCTTTCAATAATTTTCCCTTGAGATACTTCATTTCGATCTTTAATCAACGAAAATGAATAAGAGAAAGAAATTTTCTGGGTGGGGTCCATTGATCTATAGATTACCTGGTAAAGCAAAGTAATTATCAAGTTACCAGGGAGACTCTTGGAGAAGTGTATGTGCTGTTAGCTATAACTTTAAGTTTAAATCTTGATCATAATTGAGGGGGAGATTCGAGAGAGTGCGAGGAAGATTTTGACATGCTGGGATGCTCCAGGTTGGTTTGAGTGTCAATTTAGTGTAAGCTACGAAATGATAATGCCATTAATGAACTTGTTCATTTGTCTGGGATATGTCAGGCATATACTTTAGAGTTGGAAGCTGAAGTGGCAAAGCTTAAAGAAATTAAGCAAGAGTTGCTGAAGAAACAGGTATGATAACCATGTTTGAGAATTACTGAATTTGTTTAATGTCCTTGATAAGTGTTATGATTGTGTAACCACGGGTTTTGAATGCTTCATGCAGGCTGAATTTATCGAGAAGCAGAAAAATCAGGTATAGACATCTTTCCTGCTGTAAATATCTTGTATGAATTACGATTTCAATACTTTTTCCTACTTAATCATGGACTAGATGCAGCGATATTGTAAATTAAACAATCTAAGCCATAGAACTAGGAAATGAAATAAGGGCAGAAAGTACATAATTTACTAATAGCAAAATGATGAAAGTTTCAAATGGTTGTTCCATCAATTGCCCAAGTGAATGGAGTAGCTGTACAACTTCTCTATAAAAGTCATCGGCTGTTAAGTCGTGATAACTATGAAGGAGACTGTCTGTATATGATGTGTTATGACAAGTTGTTTGACTATAGGTCAAATGAGCTAAATTTGGTTGTTAACTAGTCTGTTTTGTCCAGTTGCAGTTATTGGAAAAGTTGAATGTGCCATGGGACAATAAACTAATATGCTTGAGAAGGACAGTGACGGGACCTTGGTAATCAGTAGAAGAGCGAATTACGCTTGGAGAATTGGTAGACAGGAGATTGAAGTGAAGTATCTTTTTCTTCCTCTTTTTTGTTTCAACAAGCAAGTTCGGGGCCTGCTCGGCTGCTCCTCTACCCTCCTCCCAGCCTGTGAATTGAAATATGTTCTAATTCACATCTGTTCGTCACAGGATAGATAACTTTATGTATAGTACAGGACAGGTGCTGTGTACCTGTACATTATGTAAACAATATTCTTGCATAAAGTTTCCTCTGTGCTTTTTTGTTTGTTTCACCATATGATTTTTTGGGGCAAGTAGGTTTGTTTGCTCTATCTCAATCTTTTATTTAAATAATCACATGAACCAAATATCAGCAAGTAACTTTCTTACATAAGCAGCCCCTATAACGAACTGAATTCTCAACACAAATACTCAAGTATTATATAATCAATGATAGCCAAATTACAACGAAAATACTGAAATAACAAGTAATAGAGATAAGAATGGCGATGAGAAGCTTAGACTCTAGAAGAAGAAGAGAGGACAAATATTTTCTTCAATCGACATTAACCCTTCTTTCCAACTCATTCGCCCTTTTAACCAAATACAAATTGGGCCTGGATCCCAAATAAAACACTCCAACATTTTACTCGACCCAATAATCCCAACTAAAATAGTCTCCACCAATTCTAGCCCATAAGTCCTTACAGATCCAACTTGGTTCATAACAATACTCCTGCCCTCAATGAGAACCTTGTCCTCAAGGTTCGGCTCACGGAATGAAATAGATTAATGAATATCAAGCCACGGCGTGAGACGAGTCCAGCAGGTGCTACCATGTAATGAGTTATTCATTTCCTTATGGTGCAACAACTCTTTACACTGTAACTCAAGGAAAATAATGTAAGTATCACACTGTAAAACTCTGACCTGTGAGATGGATCTTCTGCAATCTGAAAATAAAGAGCTTGGGGGCATCATGTTGCTTGTACATGTTAAGTAATCCTAAATGAATCCACCAACTGTACAACACTTTATAGTTATGTGCAACTCTTAGGAAATGCCTTTTCAAAATGGAAGCATGAGGCAATGGTTGCTGTAAAGGCTTCGGAAAGTAAGGATCCCTTGAGTTGTTCAATCCTTTCAATAGCAACAACCAAATTGATTTCAAGTAACTAACAAGAATCTTAGGTTCCCTAGAATTGTTAAAATTAACACTATGTTGTAGAGTAGAGCTAATAAGATTTCTCGTCAGTGAGTCATAGTAAAGATCAACAAGTGCTACCATGAAAGATGTGACTTGAACCAATGTTGGAATCGTAAGTATAGCAGCATCATAATATCTCAATTTCCCGACTAGAGAAATTCTTACCTTTTTGCCAATCACGTTGCCGCTATCTTCCTCTTCACTCTTCACAGCAAGTGTAGAGTGTGACAGAGCCTTTAAAGAACCCGGTCCTGACCTCGTTATCCAATCCAACAAAGCAATATGTCCAAGAGAAAAAATCAGAATATTACGGTTCGTATAAGCACATATAACAGAATGTACCACTGGTGCATTGAATTTCTCCAAAATATTAGTAACACCATTATAAGAACACATCACTGAATTCTCTATAAACTCTCCAGTAGCTTGTAAGTTGCAAAAGAAGCGTTGAAAGCACCATAGCTTTGAACATCCATTTCAACTCCACCGACACCCCTCCAATCATACAACTTTGCAATGTAGCCTATACGTCTTTTAGCAACTGCTTCCAACAGTTCATATGCATTTGATCCAGTAGGTAAAGGTTCATTAGCAATGTATGCACCACCTAAATCATCCTGCCCAGTGTCGAGCCTATTGTCCACAGAACTACAAAAGGGAACCATCCATTGTATGACTTCATATTCTAAATGGAAATATGTGCATGTTCCCATATGACAACAAATGTAAGTTCCAAGCCTATTGCAAACGTCCGGAGTGATACCAATTCGCGCAGAGAGTACTTGCCCAATAGGAAAGTTTGCACCTGGACTTTCAAATAGTACTGCTACAATACCCTCCTCCACAAAATTTCCACCTTCAAAAGTAGAGTATGTTGCATAGATCGTGACATAATCAAGATAGGGACCAGGATCAATGACAATATATGACGAACTAAGTCTTGCTTTACGGACTAGACCAAACAAGAGCCTAACAACTCGAGTGTATGGTGTGTCACGCCCCGAGCCTACACCCTGGATGTGGCCAGCACTTGAGAACCATTACTGATCCCCAAGAGAACCCTTGGCCTGGCTCACTACTCAGCGGAAGACTTAACTCGAGCCTAAAAGGCTCCTATCATAGCATGAATAAACTCATAAACTCAAATGAAAGATTAAAATAGTTAAATGCTGAAAATACCCAAACTTCAAATATTGAAACCATTTGAAAGACTCAAACACGAGAAAATACGAACAAGTACAGGGGAACCCATCAAGTCTAGACCTGTCTATGAAGCCTCTAAATAACTCAGACAGGTGTCGGGACAGACCCCACAACACCTCAACAAAACTAAAACAACTGAATAAAAAGACAAATCCTCCGGAAGTACTATGAGGCTCACCACAACTGCTATCTGGAGTGCAAACGGTATCAACGAAGCGCTTGTTGATGACCCTGAACACCTGTATCTGCATCGTGAAAAGATGCAGGTCGAATGACATCAGTACATTGAATGCACTGGTATGTAAAACGGCTGAGTAAAGCAATAACAGAAAAGATAGGGCTCAAGGAATACTCACCTCAACTCAACTAAATGCAAAAATAAACTCTGAAATAACTCAAGTAAAGCTTTAAAAATACAGATGTTATCTCAAGAATATAAGTAAATATCACAAATTAAGTTTTTACTTTTATTTGGGAGATTATCTAACCGACAACCATCACTCTGAGCTAAATGATGATACAACGTCTCGCCCACGCTTCCAGAACTGTCCTATACCTTGCCTGAGTATAGGACATCCTCAACTAAGTGGATCCACTAAGCTCTACCCGAAGGCATAAGGAAATCATCTAAAAAGTATGAATCCTTTACCCATGTTTGGCATACATGGTTTATGGAGAGTTTGAGTTGTCTGAACTCATCCCCCATATCGGTGCTCAATACTACTCCCAATAAATATACTCATGCTCAAGTAAGTAAAAATATAACTCTTCTCTGTTTTTGAGGTAATTCCTCAAAAGATACTCTTTAAGAAACAGTGCCTCAACTCCTCTTCTCAAAACTCTCTTAGTTATTTTCTAAAAATCAAAGTCCTCTTTCTCACTAAAAAAAATGATAGTTGGGAAATCAAAGTTTCATTTACAAGTTACTCAAACTACCTCTTTAACTCTACTTACAACTCCCCTCTATTTTGCTCAAAAGAAACCAATTTAAATTAATGGTTCAGTTTAAAAGACTCTCAAAATAATTTAGTAAATGCTCAATTCATAGGGTTCATTGCAGAAAATTAAATATGGACATCCAACTCAACAATTAGGGTTCATACCAGAATCTAAGCATGAACCATATCAATATAATTACTCAAAGATATGGCTACAATTCTCAAGAATTGAACTAGAATTCAATAGAATAGGCAGACATTCGAATTCCTCAATAACTTGGAATGAAATCCTAAATTTCATAATTCTGAATTTCTGATGAAATTTGACGTGTGGACGCACTAGCCCAACACTGAGGAAAGCCTTACATACCTGGAAGATCAAAGATCTTGGCGAAATTGAAGACTCTTGGTTGAATTCTTGGAACCCTAGCCTTTTCTCCTCTTGGATCTCCTCTCTAATTTTTCTAAGTGTTTAGAATGTTTCTAAACTGGTTTCTACTGTTTTAGCCCGTAATTAAGAGGGAAAAGTCAGAATTTGGGTTTATAACGGAGGGGAAAGGTCTAAAATACCCTTAGTGAAAACTGTGGTAGTGACCTACGGTCCGTCCTATTCCTCTGTCGTTTGATTCAGAGAGTTTGCAACTTTGGCGTTTCCAATTGACGACACCCATGTACGGCTCGTCATCTGATCTACGGTCCATAGAATCCCTCCTGAAACTTGACATTCTCCAACCTCAACCCGATTTCTACGATTTCCTTCCTACGGTCCGTAGAACTACCTACGGTCCGTAGGTCAGTCCCGTAGATCAGTTCTGTAGCAGTTTTCTGTATTTTTCCAATTCCAAGGTATGGGGTGTTACATGGTGACTTCTTGGAGGAACCTACAACAAATTCTGTGAGTACTTCCTGTATTTTCTCCTCACTTGCCCACCTTCTCGAGTTAGACGACAAGAAACTACGAAGATCCGTTCTTGTGATATATTTTGTGGAGGAGATATTTCAAACCAAGCTACATTTTCTTGTGAATTTTCCTCCTCATCAGTATTAGATCCGTTCATATCATACAACACCGCAAAAGGTACCTTGGTATCTTTGTAGAAGCTATCGTTGTACACCTTGGCTATTGTAATTACAGAGTGTTCAACATCATGGACAATAGCTTTCAAATCATCAATGTTGGAACTTACTGTTGTGTATGAAATTTCGTCGAACACCTGATCTCCGATATTGGGAGAAGGTTCATGTACCAAACTTGCTTCTACTGAGTTTGCATCCTCAATTGGTAGTGTCTTTATGTCTTCAAGAGGTTCAACCTCAGCATTGTTTTTAGGAATTAATGCCACGGAATCTACATATTTATACTGCACTGGCAATTTATCAAACACATGGTCTGTCTGTGAGCTTCCAGTGTCGTAGGCTAATGCAGAGGTAGAGGACTTTGGAAAACGACGGGGAGAAGGAAAGGAAGACACCACAGCTGAATGTGAAATTATAGAGACAAAATTAACGATGTCAAAATGAACCTGTGAGGAATTAGCTAGACACCCCAGCACATCGCTGTTGGTTTGTTGGCGAAAACGCTAAGCAAACCTATTCTTAAAATGCTGCCAATCGAAAAATAACTTGTTGCGTAACAACCAATTGAACTAGGTAAGAGCTTCATCATCAAGGCAAAACGAAGGAAGAGGTAGCCAGTCCTTCTAATCGAAACCAAGGTATGTGAAGTACAACTCGGCCCGAAAAAGCCAGCTATCCGGATTGCCGTCGCCACTGAATCTAGGAAGAAACATCACAACTGTTGGAGTCCGATGGATGAAAGCACCAATGTAACGAACCGAATTCTCAACACAAATACTCAAGTATTATATAATCAATGATAGCCAAATTACAACGAAAATACTGAAATAACAAGTAATAGAGATAAGAATGGAGATAAGAAGCTTAGACTCAAGAAGAAGAGAGGACAAATGCTTTCTTCAATCGACATCAACCATTCTTTCCAACTCATTCGCCCTTTTAACCAAATACAAATTGGGCCTGGATCCCAAATAAAACACTCCAACATTTTACTCGACCCAATAATCCCATCTAAAATAGTCTCCACCAATTCTAGCCCATAAGTCCTTACAGATCCAATTTGGTTCATAACATCCCCTTAAAGTTGCCATGATAATTCATTTTGGCATTTCAACTAATGTTGGTTTCTACTAGACACTAAGGGGCCGTTTGGTTACTGGATAAGGGCAAAGTTAATACATGAATAACTTGGTTATTCATGTATTACTTTTTATACCATGTTTGGTTTGTAAATAGAATAAAAGTTATCCTTGTATTAGTTTTATACAATGTTTGGTTATATTTTTGTAATTCTACATAACTAATACTCACATAAATATCGAAAACCGAAAAACCGAACCGAACCAAACTAATTCGGTTTTTCGGTGTTTTTTTTTCGGAATTTCGGTTTTTCGGTTCGGTATTTGGTGTCAGGGTAAGAAAAATTCGGTGCACCGAAAAACCGAAATTTTATTAACTAAATTTAAAATAATATTTTAATTTTATTAATTATATACTTGGTAACTTGTGTTTGTGAGTTGTGACTCCTATTGTTTTTTATTTGAATGAAGTTGAATATTAAGGCATTTTTAACTTTGTATTGTTTTAACTTTTAAATTTCAAGTGTTGAATTCTTGGTTTAAATTGTTGGCTGCTATTACAAAGAGTGTTTGTTGAAACAAAAAATCGGAAAGAGAAAAAAAAACTTCTTTAATTCTTTGTTGGAAACTTTAACTATTAAATATGTTAATTGATTATTTCGAGTTTTCAACTTTTATCATTAGTTAAACGTTTTGATAATTAAATTTTCATTTTATTTTTTATTTGCTTGCACCAAAAAATCATTTTAAAAACACCGAATTAAACCGAACAGAAGTTTAAAAAACCGAACCGAACCGAAATATTTTGGTTTGGTATTTGGTGCACATTTTTTCAAAACCGAACACCGAAATACCGAACCGAAATTTAAGAAAACCGAACCGAAGAACCGAATGCCCACCCCTAGTTGATAGGTTTTTAAATATTGTATAAAAGTTATTTATGTATTAATTTTATACGGTGTTTGGTTGCATTTTTGTAATCCTACATAATTAATACCTACATAACTTATGAGGGAATCTATGTATAAGTTATGCAGGATAGAAGGTGGAATAAGTTATGTGGCTATTGGTTATACATGTATTAAAATGTTAAATTACACATTTATCCCTATTAATTTATTTTTAAATCTTTTTTTATTGAAAACTTTACATAACTATTCTATTTTCCTAACTATTTTTGTTTCTTATTTCTTTTTGTATACGAACAACTTTTTATTTGTTTCATTTTGAAATCAAAATATAAATATTTTATTAATATTATGAATCGGAATGTATAATTTTGACAACACTTATGCTAATGATATATTAGCACTGTATATTACTAAATATATTCCACATATTTAATTATCATGTATTATTATTTTTTATTTAGAATGTGAATTTATAATAATTCATATAGTTGGTAAATTAAAAATGTACTAACAATACATGCAACATATTGATAGAAATTTACATTATATAAAATAGGATAGTATTATGTTCTCAATATTAATAATATTTTATTTTTATAAGCTTTAAACATTAAAAAATAGAGGAAAAAAACAGAATTCCTACTTAAGTATAGAGAAAATTCCTTTCTTTATTTTTTTAGAGAGAATTTATACTATTTGCTTGCTTATTTATTTGTAAATAATATATATTAATTTAAATTAAATTCAATATTCAATAGTTAATAATTTATGTAATGTAATCTCTACATAACTAAATAATACCCACAAAACTAAAACATGCATAACTAATACCTGCATAACTAAACCCTGCATAACTAAACCCTGCATAACTAATACCTGCATAACTAATACCTGCATAACTAAACCCTGCATAACTAATACCTGGATAACTAAACCCTGCATAACTAATACCTGCATAACTCTAACCAGTAACCAAACGGCCCCTAAGGGCTTGTTTGGTAGGGTGTATAAGAATATTGTTGAAAAGGGTGTGTTAATAATATTGTCATTAGGTATTGTGACATTATTTCTCATGCACGGTTTGATTTGGTGTATATATAACATGTATTGCATAGTTTCTATAAAAAAAAATGATTTGTTTACAAATATATCATCTACAAATATTGTGGAAAGGACGTGGAAAATATTTTGAGGGGCAATGGTGTCTTTGACCATGCTAATGCATGCATTAAAAACTATTGGATTGTTAATATCATGATTCGTCATGTATTAGTTATATATGTTGACACCCAATTTTGGCTCTCCATATTCAACTAATTAAGCTTCCATAAAATATAATAATAATCTATATAACAAAAACTTTTGTAAGAATGTAAATTTTTTTTAAAAACATTTTCATTCCATTTGATGAATTTATTTCATAAGTTTTGTTTCTTATAAAAAAATTCTTTTAATATATATATATAAATACGTATATAAATATTTACTACTTACTTTCTCATTTTTAAATTTTTACGTCAAATAAATATCGTTCTTAATGATTAACTCGACTTTTCTAACTAAATATAATTTCTATTGTTACAAATAATTTTTTTTTGTACATTATTCAAAATTAGGAAGCTTAGTTAATTAATAAGTTACTAATTCATATCAATTTTATTTTTAGGATGACCAATTTTGTCAAATACGCTAATTTTGCAAAGTAATTATTTTTAATTTAATAAATTTTGACTATTTAATGAAGAAAGGGGTTATATTTTAAATGAACTAATTTGAGCAAAACATGACAATCCAGGTCTTTTAAAACCAGCCAATCCATGTGTGCCACGTAGGTAAGCACATGGATTGTGTTTCTTCACTTTTAATCTCAGCCATCTATTTTGATCTAATGCGTATAATTAATCCGGTTTTTACCATATATATATATTTTTTTTCTTTTTTTATTATTATTCTTGATTTATATTAACCGTCCGATCATATGTTCGGACGGCCCAAATAAAATCAACGACTTTTTCAAGACCCCTCGCCAGTCACTCTTTCTTTTCCCAGGAATCGTACTTTTTTTCCCTTTCCAAGACGCCGCTCCTCGCCATCCTCACCATTTTCCTCCTTCCCTAGAGCTCCTCCTTCCCAATGCTCCTTCGTCCTATCCCATCAAATGCCGGAAAATTTCACTTTCCGGCGGTCTCCGACTTTATCCCTCTATCAATCTTTTCACGTCCTTCAAATCAACCTGAAAAGGTTGATTCTTGAGAGATTTTCTTCCCCTTCATCATTATTCCTTCCGTTTTTTTTCAGATTTCGCTTTCCAAGTATTCAAATTTTGAACTCTTGAGGCCAGGCTAGTGAAGTCACAATTTGGCTATAAAAGGAGCCTTGGTTCTGATTCGAAAAGGATCAAAAACAAAATCGACTAGATCATCCAATAAATCGAGAAAAATTCAAGAATCACTAAAAAGGGATCCAACAATAGAGAATTTTCCATTTTTTGGTCTTTCTGTTTTGGCTTTGAATCCAAGTCCGAAGAAGAGTTTGAAGTTGGAATCTCTTGACGTTGAAGCTTTAGTTTACTGTCCAGGACAAGGTTCACATCTTTCTTTTTTTTAAAAATCTTTTTATACATACTCAAATATGTGAGGGCCCAATGATCTGTTACGTTGTGGAATCTTGTATTGTGTTCACTATGTGATAAGTTAAAGTTAATGATAAGCTTTCTTTATTTAGCTTAATTGTTTTCCTTTTCATTACCGTTGTTGAAGTTGGGAGTACAGTTTATTTCCTTGTGAAAATTGATTAATAGTTGATTGTGAAGACTAATGGAGTTTAAAATCTTTGTCTTTTTTTTTCTGGGAGTTCGAAAAATGGGAGATATCGTATCTGTTTAGTTTCTTATATGCTCGAGTTGCTAATATAACTTAGCATTGTTGAATGCAAAGAAGAATCAGAACCTTAAAGCCATTATCTTGTTTCATTAACTATTTTGGCTCAAAATATTCTCGCTGTTTATATGTGCATAAAATTGGAACAAGTAGCAGTGAAAATGAGTCCGTTGATTTTTTATTTTACAACATGAACTAGTGTCTAAACCCAATAATATATTCTTGTGTTGCTTGTTTACATTTCTCTCGAGTGCTGAAGTATAAGGTGTGTCATTTAGGATCAATGTCGGGATTAGTCAAGTGGACAGCCCTAATATGGCCAAGTCCAATGTTAGTTCGAACTCTCTTTTATTTTTTTTAAGTGACAACCGTCCATATATAGATATGATATATTGGTCTCTTAAGCCGAATAGTCTTAAAATGTTTCTTAATGAATCTGTTGTTATATGTTTAGCTTCTCAAGTCTTGGTTGTGTCCTAATAATCGTTTCGTCCTCTTAAGATCAAAGAAATAGTTGAAGGCCTTGTGTTGTTTTGGAAACTCATTATCTTAAGCTCAGGAAGTCTAATTTTGATTTAGAACATTAGTTTGTGATATATTTAACATAGCTTTTTTTTTATAAAAAAAAATAAGTATATAAACACCCTTGTTCACTTGTTTAAATGGCTGCAAGAAAGAATTACAGATTTGTATTGTAAATTGCTCAATGTTTCCTTCTTCCCTGTAAATGATTTGCTTTGGAGGCAAATGATAGAAGCTTTGAATCTTTTTGTGTCTATAGACTACCTTGATCCAGATAGAATTGTCCTCTACTTTTAAATTATTTTTTTTCTACTAGGCAAAACATTCTAAAATACATTCTCGGTTTCTTTCATTCATCTCGAGACTTTAAACGGACATCAATTCATTAACAATGGAGCATTATACATCATCTTAGTTTGGAGTACAACTGATTCCTTTCTTTGTTACTTGATAACATGAAATTATTCCGAGCCCATTCACGTATGCAATATTTAATCTTACATTAAGTTCTTATTTGTCAAATTTTTTATGTCTAGCTATGGAAAGTTGTTTAAGGCCTTCAACCATTACATAATAATCAAGTAGCCACGTGTAAGTTTAAACTAACCTTGTTATACCAATACATATTGACTGCCATCAGAACTTGTGTGTTAGATCGATTTGGAAATAGAAATAAAAGCTTCTCTAAGTTGTTGTCTGTAATTTGCTTACTGTTCTTCTATGGAATGTGGTCCAGTTCTTTCTTCTCATTGGAATATGATTTGTACATATGCATATCACCTCAAGTTCACTTTCTCATACTTTTGTTGTTTGGATTTTGTTTCATTTATTTGTTTGGATCTAGGGCATGTTATTAATCCTTTTCTTTTCTTTATTTCACATGTACACTTGGGAGCGCGTTTAGAGTTATGATATGACTCCACCTCTGCCCAATCCAGAGAAGCGACTAATAGCCGCATAAGCTCGTGTCTAGCAGCCCATTTTCGCGTCCATAGTGTCCAACGCTTCCTCCTTATTCCAAAGCTTTACATCTCCTTTATATATACATACATTTATATTGTTATCTTTCGACTAACGCTTTACACATTGGTATTTTGGCACTTACATTTATGTTTGGGTTTGTACAAACCAACTAAGAATGATAGTAAGACGTAGTCATCAACCCTCCCACCCCTTTAGGTATTGTGTTTAGTATGGTCACTTGGCTTAGCACATTACTTTCTAATTAAGTTTTTATTTGTTATTCAACATGTCCTTTTAGTAATGAAAGCATAACCTTTTTTAAAAAAAGTTCAATTTGAGAATAATGCTTTCAAATATTAGGTACCCATTTTCAGATTTGTTTCTCATAAACTAAGTGTTTAAAGTTTAAGATTAACAACCTAAAAATGCAGATTTTGGGGTCCAAAAGAGTAGGATTTCAATCTTAAAAAGAGCAGATTTTAAGAGCCCTAAGGTGTGGTAATTTGAGTATTAAAAAATACAATTTTTGAGGGCAATAACACTCTTTTCTTAGAACTTAAATGAGAATGTTTTAGTACAAAATATCGACTTATTTAGAGTAAAAACACAGCACTTTGGAGGACTTTAAATATGTAGATTTAAGAGATAAAATATGGTTTTCAAATGAAATAAAAAATAGTTTTTTTAAAATCAAACATGTGTTATATATGCTGAAAATTTGTCCTCCTTAATCTTAAGAACTTTTGTTACATTAGTTTTTCATGAAAAATTTTACTCAGTAAATTATACACATTTTTTAAAAGGGCCTTTGGCTTGTTAGAAAAAAAATAAATCTTAACTAATTCAGTGTCTCTAAATTTATAGTAGACATTATTCCACTTTTGAGATTTTTATATGTATAGTTAGCATATTATAAAATTTTATACATTTTCTTTTTCTTAAGTTTAATTTATATCCAGTTATAATGGATGTTAATATTTTTTATAAGCCCTCTTTTAATTAATCTAATCTTGATCGGTAAACTATTTTTAACAAATCTTTAAGAAAGAGCTTTTTCATCATTCTCTTTTAATTAAACTATTTTTCTCCTTTAGGATAACTAGAATCTCTTACCAAGAATTACATAAGTTAAATAGACCATTAATAAGGGTTAATCTTAGCATTATTTAGTTCAATATTTAGATGTCTTGATTCGCCTTTGAAATAATTAGGCGTCAGTTTTAAAACCTTAAAAGCTAAGGGTAGAACAATCTTGAGTTGGGGTGGGACCTCAATAGCTATGCTTATTTTCTTTAAATCAACCCGTTTTATAAAAATTGGACTAATTGTTATCATTATTATTTTTTTAAAATCAAATATTGCTCAAATATTTTAATTACTTAATATATTCATTTCAAGATTTCAGATTCGTAAACAAGTTCAAAAAACATACAAGGTATGTACATATATGTCATTCACACAAAGGTATATATTTTATTTTATTTAGTTTTCTCTATACATGCCCTATTATTTTTTTTATATACATACCATATTATTTTCTCATATCTACTATCCCTTTTACGAATGTTATTTATTTTTATGTAATTTATAAATCCCTACACTTTAACATACATATTATTTTATTACATATATACCTAACGTCATTTTGTCCCTACATGTAAATAAAATAATAAATGTTCATATGTTTTAAACAACCTACATGTACATATTACACTTTATAATAAATATATTTAAGATCACAAACTTTATATAATATTTTAACATTTAGTATTATTATTATTTATTTATTTTTAGAAAATTCTGTTTTATATATTTTTCATTCAAATTATATATCACACATATTACGATATATTTACACCCGTCTATTATCTAATTTTTTTTTTACATCTAAATTCTATATATAAATAAAATGATAAATCTTCATATCCTCTAAACTCAACATTTATAAGTTTATGTAAGATATATCTATATTTTCCAATATATAAAATTGTCATACAGTTCAAGTACGCTTATTTATTTACATATTTATTTTATCGCTTGATAAATATACTACTATTAATTTTGTTGTATACATGTTATAGACGTACATATTGTTGACATCCCTTAAAAAGGGCGCAACGTCGCAGTGATTCAAAAAATAATTCAATTTTAAAAGAATTTAATTTAATAAAAGAATTTTAAAGGAAAAAAAAGAGTTTAAAAGGAGTTTAAAGGGAGTCGCCACCGAATTTTAGGAAAACTAGGAAATCAATTAATTAATTAAATAAAAATTTCTACGAAACCAATTGATTCTAGGTAAGGGTTCAAGTTATTTCGAAGGGAAGGTGTTAGGCATCCTTCGAAATCCACAACTGTGGATCCCGACTGAATTCATTTATTCAGATTGAGGAGGAGATAACAATAATATACAAGTATAATAAACAAACCATATATAACAAATAATAAAGTAAAACAATAATATAAAAAACGACCTAAGGTTTGCATAACGTTAATATATACAAAATAAAGAATATAATCGAACTTCATTCGAATGGCTTCAATGGGTAGCAACTTCGGGTACCTGTAAAGACACTTAGTAAAAGTGTTAGTCATAAATAAATATAAATAAAAATGAATGAATCAAATAACTTAAAATAAAAATATGTCTTATAAACATAAGAGGCCTTGGAAATCGACGGTAATTTCTTCATCGGCTCATTTAAAAAAAATAACATATATAAACTTAAACTAAATTTCCATCTTTTAAAATGGGGAGGCCTCTAAAACTGACGGAGATATTTTTTCATTGGCCAATTTTAATAATTTCCAAACATAAAATCATGCCACTAACCAGAAACAATCTAAAGTAAAATGCATCCATTAAATGATAATAATATAATAATCATAATATGCTAATTACAAAATAGCTCTTCACCAAAAAATAACAAAATAGCTACTGGAAATTTTTAGAAAAAAAAAAAAAACCATATACGATTAATTATAAAATAAACCAAAAGTAGCCAAATAATTCATTGAAAAGATCAAAATATTTAAAACTAGTCTACTAATTAAATAAAAACAATAAATAAAATGGATAGAAAACAAATAATAAATAACTAGAACAAACTAAATTTGATAATGGCCTAAAAATGCAGAAAACACGCACAAAATCAATTGTAACTAAATAATATAAAATAACATAAGCAATAATAAATAAAACAAGCCCTATAGGCCTTATGTTATACTGAAAACAACCAACAACAACTATACTTACAATAAAATAAAAATGGAGTAACCATGAGAATGAAAAAAAATAAAAATAATAAACATCTTAAAATCAATCAAGATTCAGTAACCAATTAGAACAACAAATAACAATTGTGAAAATGTAATAGAAGATACCACATTGAAATTCATCCAGATCTGGTCCTTTTTGATTGGAGCAATGAGTTCGCCGGAGATAGCACCTCAATGGCATGAAGGTCGAAGTTCGATCTTGTCGATTTCGTTCGCCGGAGGTCGGGTCATCCTTCACCGGAGTTGGAATCACGCCGGATCTTGAGCTCGTGGTTTCGCCGAAAATGGTGTCTGATTGTGAGGGAGAAACCGGACTGATTTGGTCAGGGTTTGTGAAGTCTGGTTGTCGGTATGTTTCTGTTGGGTTTCTCAGGAGTTTGCTGGTGGTTCGGGGAGTGAAGCTGGTGGTTTGGAAGCTCACTGGAAAATGGTTATGGGTGGTTTAGAGGTGGTTTTCTGGTCGTATGTTTGAGTTGGAGGAGAAAGGGGGTTGTGTAAGGGTGAAGTTGAGGTCTGGTTTGGAGGTGGGTCTGGTGGGTTTCGCCGGAAAACGGGTTGGGGTCGGTTGTTTCTGGTTGGAATTGTTGATCGTTTGGATGAAGGGAGCTGGGTTTTGGATGGTTGTTTCCGGAGAAAAAAAATTGATGAACGGAGGTGGTTTGTGAGCTGATTTCTGGTCGGTTGGACAGCAAGTCTGGTGGTGCGTTGTTGAATTGGAGGAGAAGGTGTTTTTTGGGTCGATTTCTTGTGCCGTTTTGGGTCTGTTTAGGGACTGTTTGGAGGCGATTGGCCGGAAAAAATGGAGAAAGGGAAATGGGGTCTTTGGGTGGTGGACTCACCGGATTCTGGTGAAACTCCGGTGAGTTTGTCACCGAAAAATTATGAACACTAAAAGAACTTATTAAACGCTAAAAATCTGAAAATTTCCCCTAAAATCTTATCCACCACTTCTAACTTAATAACCAAGCTATTGCTTCAATAGAAAATTGAAAATCACTAATAGTACAATACCATTATCTTAAAATCGTGGGCCAAAATCACTGGTTAATAAAATATCTGTGTATGAAATCTTATCCATATTTGAATGAATTTCTAGACTGTGCAAAAATATCAAAATGAATATTAACAAACGTAACGAATAAAATGAATATTTAAAAATGTAACGAATGTAGCCAACGACATGTAAAAAATGTAATTTAATAAAAATAATGATTTAATCAAACTGAACAAATATTTGAACATATTCAACCGGTTGTGACAAAAATAATGTAATCAAAACTAACCGATAAAAATCTTAATATTTTGAAAAATAAGGATAATTATCAAAAAATTGCATTAAAATTGCAAAACATGTATTTTGAAATATTTAATGCATAAAATGTTAAAAACTGTTTACTTTGAAAAATATCAAAATTTGGTGTCAACACATATATGACATACCTTGTATTTTACTCTTTTTCTCGAATTAATAAAACTCACTTATCACTAATTTTAAAGAAAGAAAAAAATAAATGAATAGTTTTTCCTAATTATTTTTCCTAAATTGAGTTTAAGGACTATCTTCGGATAGACTCTGAGGGATACTTAATACCTTACCCTCGAGTAACCAAAACCCTTACTTAGCATCTCACTGGTTTCGCAAATCAAAAAAGAGTTTACATTTACATACTTAAAAAATGGTTTTCCTAATCTTTTCCTTAAAGTTAGGTGGTGACTCTAAATAATTTTTTTTCAAAATCAGAGTGACAGACATATTATGTTGTGAACTGTTTCGGCTAGTTCGAAATAGGGTGCGACAATATACATATCATGATACCAAATAGAATGTATAACCCATGGTTAACTTAATTATACGTAGGTTGAAAAAGTGTACAAAACAAGATATTAATAATACATAAAGCTAATGTATATAATAAGAGGTGTTTTTCACTTACCATGAAGCGTGTATAGATGAAAAAAATGGAATTATCATTATTTTTTGGCTATTTCTAATGATAAATAATTTTCCGGCTATTTTTTATGACAAATTTTCAACTAAATTTCACTTTTTTCAGCCACCACCATTGCCGCATCCTTCTTAGTAGATTTGTCCAACATAATACTAGCATAGAGTAGTGGTGGAGCCAGGATTATAAATAAAAGAGATTAAACTATGTAATCTTTTTATATATACATAAAATATTTTTTAAACAATGTATAAATAATATAATTTTTCACAGAAGAAGTTCATTTGAAACCCGTTGTCTACCTGGCTCTGTCCTTGCCAAAGAGAATGAAACTCTAATGGGAGAGGGATACATGTACTATGTATATTCATCATTGAAACAAATGACCGAGGAAGATGATTTGTGTGAAAAAAGTTAAAGTTAATGATACATAAACTGTAACCTCTTGATATGATGACATGAACTAAATTTATGAATTATGATCCTTGAAAGTTATGATCATGAGCCTTCGGGTAAATCTATGAATACTTAAGCTTGAGGGAGTTAAATGGTTAACCAAGACATAAGTCTAAACTATGAACTATGAATGCCTGAAACTACGTTTGTTGATGTGGGTTAAGAATCGTACTGTTAATTTGGGTGACTCCTTTTATGCCTCTAGTAAGGGTTAGTTATGGATACACATGACATGTATACATATGTCTCATACCCAACAAGGCATGAGATGGTATAGCTAATCGGGTTGAGATCAGACGTCATGCGCTCACATAATTGTTTATGTCAGTTATACTATTGAACTCCCACAACAAACTAAAATATGATAAAAGGTACATTCCTAAAGGAGACTAATTAAAGGACCTCATCTCTTGATTCTTCGGTCTAAAGGACCTCATCTCTCAATTCTTTTATATTAAGATTATGATTATGTTGGTTATTTCTATTGATCTTGTTATGCACATTACATTTTGATTCCGCCATTTTACATACAATATTATTCCATATGTACTTATGTCTTTTTTTTTTGGGGTTCCTGCATTTTTTAATTGATGCAGACTCAGGTACACAAGTATGTGATCGTCTATGCGCTAGAATCTATAACTTTTACTATTGGTGAACCACTCCTTGTTTTCAAGGGCTTAGTCTACAAATTTTCAGCATTTTATGACTATTTGCTTAAGATATGCCAGAGGCCTTGTCCAGATAGGCATTACTCCATTATGTTTATAGGCTTCATAGATAGACAATTATTTAGATTCAATATTATGATTCACCTAATGATAAACATTACTTTTACAAGACTTATCTCTACAAATGCTTTCAAACTATGTCTTCCGCTCATATCTAGATGTACGCTTATGTTTAAATGTCATGTTATGAATATGCTAGGGCCAATAATGACATCGAGTGCTGACCACATATGGAGTGTAGACTCGAGGCGTAACAATGTGTTTTATCATGAGAGCAGGTAGGTTCACCCTTTGGTGAGTATCAATAGCCTCCATCAGCCCAAGGTATCAACACACAACTTTATGACACCTCTCAAACCTAGGGAGTAAACACTTTTTTACTAAATCATCCTACTTCTAAGGTGGTTGTAGTACATAGTGTCCAAACTTGTCCATATGGCAGGGATCCGAGATAGGGGGTTGGAAAATAGATTATTGATACGCCCAAATTACACCTCCCTAAAGAAGTATAAGCGGTCGTTATCAAATAAAGAACCTAACAAAGGTTAGGGTCGATCCCACGAGGAGTATGGTTCAGACTTAGGCCAATTTATGGTTATTTGTACGTATAGCCAAGTTATCTCTGTAAAAAGGGGGGTTTTGAAAACTAAAATTATGATTGATTGATTGTGTAGTAAGAATTTGCAGTTTGTAATATCAATATGAGAATGAAACTAGGGCACATGTGTTCCCCACAAGTGCTTAACCAAGTAAGCCTAATAATAGTAACTCTTTTCTAATGTTTAGCATTCATGATCGGTAAGTTAGGTATCGCTTAAGTGATTGGTCCTCCAAATAGGGAATTTCACTATGCAACTTGGTCCGTCTACGGGTGTATGCTTTACTAACCCTTACCTTTGACCCAAATTAGCCCTCTACGTATGTGGTTCAGGCTATTAGATAGTGGAATATCTCACCAAATCTCTGTTATTTGATCTCTTTCTCATTCATTACTTCCTTAGTCCGGCAAGTAGGAATGAGACAAGTTCTAACGTTGCGCACCGTTTAAAAGCATTCAAAACGAAGAGATTAACAAATACATGCATAAACACTTTATCAAGAATTACTTCATTATTAGTTTCACTTTGTTAATTACTCATGGTTCCTACAACCCTAGTTGTGGATTTAGCTACTCATGCTTGAAGATTCACAATTCATATTAGGGTTTGAATAAATCATCAACTTACAATTAGAATAGATGAAATCCGAAATCTCGAATTGTAGAACAAAAGCCAATTGCATAAACCAACTTCAGGAATTAAATACCAAAAGAGTTTGATTAAAAATTCTCAAAGATAAAATAATGTATCACAAATTGTCTATCACCAAAAACTTATGAAAAACAAAAATTATAACTTCTATTTATAGAAAACAAAACCTAAACTAAGTAGGAAAAGGAAATATCAGGAAATCCAGCTTGAGCAGTGTCCTCTACGATTGGTGACCTACGACTCGTAGTTAGACCTATGGCTCGTAGGTACCTTTCGTCATTTAACACTTAGTCAATATTTTGGAGGTCACTTTCTACGGGCATGATCTACGGCTCATAGACCTTAGTACGACCCGTCCTGTTCTTCCGTCAATCAAGTACTAAAGTTGACTTCCTCTGAAGTTTTCTGCGGCTTCCATGTACGGTTTGTAGAAGGAACTACGGCTCGTCATCTTCAACCGTCGTTTCATACTTAGCAAAAATTTCCAGCTCTTGAACCTACGACTTCAACCTACGGCTCATTAGTCGACTTGTATATCACCGAAATCTTGTTGCTTCAACACTTTAATCACCAACTGCTCAAAAAACCTATTTCTTGTAAAATTAAACACAATTCCCATCACATCTACTACTAAAATGCTTAAGAAGTATGCAAAACTCTAAGTTTAATGCATCAAAAGTACCGTAAATTCACGGTATATCAACACCCTCAACTTAAAATCATTGCTTGTCCTCAAGTGACACAACAAATTCTAAACGACACTTGTATATAAGCAACCCAAAATTCAAGCAATCACACAACATTTTCTCAATCATCATCCTCCTTATTCATTCTCAATCATAGTGCAAATTTCTTTCTAAACTCAATCAAGCTAACTCATGCGGATCAATATATATGACATAGACAGACCAATAGACATATTCACATACACAGACAACAATCACCAAGATACCGACTTTTCAACAATGCAACTTGTGCCCTTACCACAAATAAATCCCTTTTTCACACAGAATTTGACATTTTTTTTGTTAGGGACTCAGTATTCACTCACACTCAGAACGAATTCAGTACAGTTTGTGCTTAATACCATAGGCTTGCCCTTATTTTCTCAGCTTTGGCTTCCCAAACTGGTTACTTAGGATCACTATAAGACTTTCTTAGCTTGTAACGTAGGCTCAGGGTCAGGTGGGTATTTTTGGATGTTAAGTGACTTTTCTGCCCTCCTTGAAATTACTTTGGCTAGTTAACCTATTTTCAACCAATCTTTCATATCTTCATGCTTTATTCTCTTCTCCTTATGATTTATTTGAGCTCGAGTGACTTTGATTTGATCATCTTGTTTGGATTCATCTTTTCTTCATCTTCTTGCTTAAGCATTTGATTCATTTTTCTTCTTTTTGTTTAGTCACACTAGTTTCATCAGTTTCACTCAGTTTGCTTTCTTTGCTCTACACACGACTCTTTTCATACCTTTTCTTTCTTGCTTTCCTTCACAATAGCCACCCTCAACCTAGACGTTTAGTATGAGTTGAGGTGCACAATATCCTAGGAAGGATTAGGGCCAGAATTTAGGTAACTTTACAGTAGCCACCCTCCACTTAGGATTTTAGCCTAAGTCGAGGTGCACAATGTCCAAGGAGGGACCAGGGCCAAAACAAAGTTTCACAATAGTATCAAGAAAGGTGAATCGAGTGTCAGATTGAATAGTCTCTTTTAGGCTCAAACATTTGGATCGAAGAGAGCAATTTATCCTTTTGGTTGGTTGTTTTTAGGCTTAAGTGGACTTAGTATCAATAAGGGCCTATGATCATCTCCTAGTTTCCAGGTCAAATCACTTAGCAAGACCAACGTGGCAAGTTCTAGATTGACACGCACCATATGAATATACAAACAACCTTACACACACATGGCACCTTGTTGCGATTATTAAATTGTCAATGAGTCTGGTTAATGTTATAGCTTAAGTCATAGTGTCATATCGATACTTATCATGTCATACAAAGATCCTACACATTCAACTTATTGAATTCACAGTCATAGCACAAATCCAAATTTGGAGGGATATCAATTTCATGCTCTATTGCCATCATGCTTTTATTTCCAGGTTACTTCTACACATTTATTGTCCTAAACATGCCGGTTCAACATAAATTAAAAATAGTTCCTTTGGAAAAAAGAACACAGGCAAGAAAACCCCAAGGAAGGATTGTGAGTTGAGAGTTACTCAGACTTCACCTCAATACTCACAATCCATTCACCCCACCCCCACTTAAAAAGGTAGTGCAATGCCCTCAATGCACAAGTCAAAAGTAAAAACATCAGGTGAGACAAACCAGTGGCGCATGTGCGCCAAAGACCAATCAAGAAGCGGGTGGGTCCAGTTGCTCGGAACTCGTTGAATCAGCATGCAAGGCACCCTCAGTAACACCCTCAATAGTAATCTGGGGTGCACCATCAGTAGTGCACCCCGATCCAGAAGCTCTCGCAGCCAACTCTCGCAGCCAACTCTCGCATCCGCGCCTGTCTCAGCTGCTCATTTATAATGGACTGCCGCTGGGCAGCCTCTTGAGCCTATCGCTCCGTCTTGCGGGCCAGCTGCGCCTCCTTAGGGTCTTTGACAGTGTCATCCGCAGTCCGGATGCATTTCCCCGCTGCCTGGGAGGACTCAGTAGCCTGCTGCTTAGCACCAAAAAGTGTGAAGCACTATATTATCAGCATCAACCTCCCGAGCAGGTGCCAGAGTAGCAACGTCGACGGTGGTCAAAGCAGTAAGATCAGCACAAAAACTAGCTAATTCCGTCTGAAAGGCAGAAATATCAATCGTAGGCCCAGGCTGGGACCTCTCTATCATTCGTCTCTCAAAAGCATCAATGCACTGGTTAACTGCCTGTATCTTCAACTCCACCATCCGCTCCATCCGTGCTTCAGACTCCTCCACTAAGTTTTGCATCCAAGGCCAAAGATGTTGTAACAGAGCCACCATTTGAGCCTCTAACTTGCTGACTCTGGCAATCGGAAGCAAGGGTGACCCTGTAGGAGCAGGAGCACGTGGTGTGCTAGCGGCTAAACCTGAAGCTGTAGAAGGGGGAATAGACCCCGATGGCTCCATAGTTAGAGCTGGAAAAGTATCCTCATCAGCCTGCTCAAGTACTGAGGCGTCGCCCATCGGCGGTAAGTCAATTTGTATACCCCTGCATGGTGCTATGGGGTTAGCATCATCTCTGATAAGACCGATCTCCACGGTCTTAGTCACCTCAATATATGAGTCAGCAAAGTATACTAGTACAGTCGCCTTGTCACATAGTCTGAAGATGAGACAAGGGAAGGGCAAGGTAGTCAACTTTTGGAAAGCCCTCTCATGGATCTCTGAGATAATAACTCTGGCGAAATCAATCTCGTGCCACGCACCATGATCGGGCTATACCTATCCAGCTTCTTAGCCATCCAAGCACATCTGTGGCATTTGAACAGCTTATGTATGGTGGGAGTGGTGTGGAGGTTACCCGTAAGAACTCACCGCTTCTTGTTGTGGGCGTTATGGCGGATGGCCTCATTATACAGTTGGAACATTCCTGTAACACACCAACAGTTGGGCTCGCCTGCAACTCGTATGGGTTGTTCCACTCCGGGCTCTGTGTCACCCTAAGCAGAAGTAGAAGCAGAGCCAGAGGCAGACTCTGACTCCGAGTCAAAAATGGGCTCGGACTAAGCTGCACGCTGGGCGCGGGGGGAAACTCTAGGCTGAGGCTCTTCCCCACCCCTGCTCGAATTCTGTACTTCCTCCTCAGACCGGGAAACATTATCACTATCGTCGGAAGATGATCTCTCCCTCACCATAACAATGGCCAACTATTTGGCCTGTTGTCGAGTTGCACGGGGTGATTTGGGAGAGCCATCCCTCAAAGAAAGGTCATACTAGGACCCACTGAGCTCCTCCTCGGAAGACTCATCAATAAGCCTCCGTCTGGCCGAATGTGCTGTAGAGGTGCCCTTACACTGGTACTGCCGAGTGATCTTAGGTGGCATCGTACCTGTAAAACCATGTTAGTACCTAATCATGAAAAGGAAAACAAGAAAAGAAAAGAAAAAGAAAATAAGAAAAATACTAGACAGCTACTATTTTGGTGCCTACGGTTTGTACTTACGGGCCGTAGAAGAATCTACAGATCATAGGTCCTAACCGTAGATGAGGAAGAAAAATATAAGTTACTGAAGTCTAAATGACGGTCTGCCAAGACGGTCCGTACATCAAATCGTCAAAAATAACTTAAGCTACAGTTGTGCACTTCAGATTGACGAGAGGTGACCTATGGTCCGTAGGTTTTCCTACGAGCCGTAGGTCACGATCGTCGACCATAACAGTGTCAGTTTCAAATCAAAACTTTACCCAACAACACAAATATAACATCTAAGTTATTAAATCACATCTAGAACATGCAATTCAACATATAATCAAGTTATTCCTTCATTCGTGAGGTTTCAATTACACAATTAGGTTTGTGATCAATAGATTATATCGAAACCCTAAGTCCGAAACACAATCTAGAAGCAGTACACACAGGAATCACAACAAAATTACAAACACCCACAACGCCATTATCCCACGGGTTATTTGAGACTTGGTAAAATCAAACTGTACATACAATTACTACCCGAAGTCAAGTACCAACTACCAATTTCAACTTCAAACTCAATTAGGGGGACAGAAGGTAGAGTACATGTAGAAGTATGATGACTATTGAAGTTGGGTGGGTGTGTTGTATGCCTTAATCAACTACGAATCAGATGCCGAACCCGCGACTTATTAACTTAGAGAGATGATACACTATATGGGGAAAACTAAGAAAAGGGGAGTATGGGGAAGAAATCAGAAAATGGGAGTATAATATATAGAGGGTAGGGGTGATTGAAGTGGTAGTTGGAATTTTTGAGGGGATGTATGTGAAGTGAAGGGGTGTGGGAGGGGATGGACGTTGGAAAGAAAGGAAAGGGGGGAGGATTTAAAAATGAAGGGTTATATTAGAAGAAAATACGGGTCGGGTCATTTAATCATACCCTGTTCGAACCTACCAAACCCCGTCTACGGTTCGTACATGATTGCACGAGCATTAGATGGGTTCGTCATTACCTCTCAACACTTGGTGAAATTTTAAAACATACCTGGGGTCTACGGTGGCAGACTACGGACCGTCAATTGATGTACAGTTCGTACTGTGCAACCGTAGACTTAAAGGTGCAGTTGCTTTTGGACATCAAGTTCTACGGATGCCATTTACGGTCCGTAGAGTGAACGATGACTCGTAGATGGGACCCGTAGACCCTTCTGCACTTAAAATTTTTCTAGGTTTTTATCACTTCCCTGCACATATAGCAAGCATTAGGACTTCCTTTTAGCTTTTATTGAGTCTTTTTGGACACAGACCCTATTCTAACCTAATCTAGCCAATACTATGACTCAATATAACATAAAATTAAGAACAAAAGTTAAAAATTTCATAAAAAATAAAAAATTCCTAAAATTGGCTAGATTTTACATTATGAGTTGCGTCCCAAGTAGCGCTTGATTTAACGTCACTGCACGATGCAGATCTCTTGATTACTCAGACTTCATCAAGGCTCCATTGTTTAATCAACTTGTTGACCTCTTCCATTTGGCCCATATAGAGTTTGATCCTCTTGCTATTGACTTTGAATTTTGTTCCTTCCTTGTTCTCAAGCTCAATAGCTCCATGTGAAAATACTTGAACAACTCTAAATGGTCCCGTCCACTTGGACTTGAGCTTGCCAGGAAACAACCACATTCGTGAGTTGAATAGAAGTACCATATCATCGGGGAGTAAAGCTTCACTTTTAGATCTTTTGATCATGGTACTTTTTCATCTTCTCTTTATACAAGGCTGAGCTTTCATATGCTTTCAAGCGAAACTCATCTAGCTCATTTAATTCTTTCAACCTCTGACTTGATGCAACATCCAAATCAAGATTCAATTTCCTGAGTTCCCACATCGCCTTATGCTCAAGCTCTACAGGTAAGTGACATGACTTCCCAAAAACAAGTTGGTAAGGAGACATACCTATGTGAGTCTTGAAGGAAGTGCGATAAGCCCATAGAGCATCATCGAGCTTTCTCGACCAATCAGTTTTGTTCGCATTCACAGTCTTCGCAAGGATTTGCTTGATTTCTCTATTGGACACTTCAACTTGTCCACTAGACTGTGGATGATAAGGAGTTGCTACACTGTGACGAACACCATACTTCTCAAGAAACGCCTTGAACAGTTTATTACAAAAGTGGGAACCTCTATCGCTAATAATCACCCTTGTTGTACCAAACCTGGAGAGGATATTCTTTTTCAAAAATGCAGTGAAACTTTTACCTTCATTGTTGGAAGCGCAACAGCTTCCACCCATTTGGATCATAGTCAACAACTACAAGTATGTACTTCATCCCATTTGAACTCACAAACGGACCCATAAAATCAAGGCCCCAAAGAGCTCAATCACAAATATCGAGTTCATTGGGAGTTTTTGCTTTCGTGAAATACTCCTTCTCTTTGGCATCGATCACAAAACTTGGCGAAATCATGAGCATCTTGGTGAATGGTAGGCCAATAGTATCCACATTGTAAGATTTTATGAGCGGTCCTGATACCACTATGGTGACCACCAACCGGAGCGCATGACAAGCTTCCAGTATACTCATCATCTCCACCTCAGGCACGCAGCAACGAATAATCCCATCAGAACAGACACGAAACAAGTAAGGCTCTTCCCAGAAAAACTTCCTCACATCAAACATGAATTTCCTTCTTTGATGGAATGATAGATCCAAAGGGACCACATCGCTTGCCAAGTAATTGGCGAAATTTGCAAACCAAGGAATAAGATCACAAGAAGCAACAAATACCTATTCATCTGGGAATGTATCATCAATCTCAACTCCATCTTCTAGCTTCAACATAGCTTCTTCTTCTAATCTTGAAAAGTGATCAGCCACTTGATTTCCTGTCCCCTTTCTATTTTTTACCTCAAAGTCGAATTCTTGCAGTAGTAGTACCCATCAAATCAACCTTGGTTTTGCATCCTTCTTTGCCATGAGATACCTCAATGCAGAATGATCAGTGTGCACAATTACTTTAATGCCCAGTAAGTAGGATTTGAACTTCTCAAACGCGAAGACTATGACAAGCAATTGTTGTTCAGTGACAGTGTAATTCTTTTGAGCAACATTTAGAGCTTTACTCACATAATATATGGGATGAAGAATCTTCTCACACCTTTGCCCCAATACTACGCCGAGTGCCACCCTGCTCGCATCGCACATGACTTCGAACGGTTGTCCCCAATCCGGTGAAATAATGATAGGTGCAGAAATCAACTTCTTTTTCAGCTCCTCAAATGCTTTCAGACAAGCATCATCAAATACAAACTTTATCTCTTTTTTGAGCAATTTGCACAACGGGTGTGCAATTTTCGAGAAATCTTTAATAAATCTCCTACAGAAACCTGCATGCCCTAGAAAACTTCTAACACCTTTAACGGATATGGGGTGGTGGTAGTTTTTCAATTTCCTCAACTTTCACTTTATCAACCTCGATACCTTTTTGTGAGATTTTATGGCCCAGAACTATACCTTATTTTACCATGAAGTGACATTTTTCCCAGTTTAGCACAAGATTGCACTCTTCACAGTATTTCAGCACATCACCTAAGTGTACCAAGCAATCATCAAATGAGTCACCAACTACAGAAAAATCATCCATAAATACCTCGATAGTGTCTTCCACCATGTCAGAAAAGATAGACATCATGCAACACTGGAAAGTAGCCGGTGCATTACAGAAATCGAATGGAATTCTTTTGAAGGTGAATGTCCCATAAGGACAACTGAAAGTGGTTTTCTCTTGATCTTTCGGGCTATAGAGATCTGGTTATAGCCTGAATATCAATCTAGAAAGCAGTACCATCCTTTGCCAGCAAGACGATCTAACATTTGGTCCATGAATGGCATCAAAAAGTGATCTTTCTCCATCCATGCATTCAACTTGCGATAGTCCATGCAGACCCTCCATCCAGTGACATGCCGCATTGGAACGAGCTCATTTTTCGCATTGGGAACGATAGTGATTCCATCCTTCTTCAGCACACATTGAACCGGGCACACCCAGTTACTATTAGCAATTGGATACACCACTCCAGTATCTAACCACTTGATAATTTCTTTCTTCACCACCTCTTGCAGTGGTGATTCAATCTTCTTTGGTGTTCAATACTTGGTTTACAGTCCGGCATGAGTTGGATTTTGTGTGAGCATATTCCCGGTGGAATACAAATAATATCAATAATCGTCCATCCAATCATCCTTTTGTACCGCTTCAGCACCGATATCACAGCTTCTACTTGCCCTTCATTCAAATTAGCAGCTATAATGATAGGCAAAGTATTATTTTGGTCCAAGAACACATACCGCAGGTGAGATGGAAGAGCTTTTAGCTCCAACTTCGGAGGCTTATCTATAGAAGGTTTCGCAGGCGGAGTGTCTCAATTCTTCAGATCAAAATCCAACTTCATTGGGTGGCGACGATGAAAACCACCATCATCAAATGCAACAACTAACTTGTCATATCCATCAATACCATCACCATCAAAGTTCATGATTACCGCAGCTAGTGCTTCAACACCTAGCCTCTCTTCAATGGGCACATCCGGCTTCTCCTTATCGGCATGGTTCACCACTAAGACTGATTTGATGCTTCATGGATCTGCAGATGTTAAATGTTACCTCTTTATTGTTCAAATGAAACTTCATCTGCCCTTTCTCCATATCTACTAAAGCTCACCCCGTAGCTAGGAATGGTCTGCCTAGGATGATAGGCACTTCAAAATCAACCTCGCAGTCTAATATCACAAAATTCGCTGGAAAGATGAATGCTTCCACTCTGACCAAAACATCTTGGAGCACCCCAATTGGTTTCTTCACAGTATGGTCAGCCATAAGTAGCCACATCGCAGTCGGTTTGGGGGCTCCCAAGCCCAATTTCTTGAACATAGACAACGGCATCAAATTAATGCTAGCACCCAAGTCACATAATGCCTTCACGAAGTTCATCATGCTAATCGTGCATGGGATGGTAAATGCTCTGGTATCTTCCTTCTTTTGCACTAACGATCGAGTAGCAATGGTGCTACAATGTTGCAGCTTATCATCATCTTCAAAACTGACAGCTCTCTTCTTGGTCACTAGATCCTTCATAAACTTTGCATAACCGGGCATCTGTTCTAATGTTTCAATCAAAGGAACATTAATAGATAATTATTTTAGCATAGAGATAAACTTCCTATACTTCCCTTATTCCATCTTCTTTACCAACCTTTGTGGAAAGGGAGGTGGAGGTCTTGGCATAAGGATGACCTTTTGCGTTATTTCCGCCTCCTTCTCGTTTTGATCTTTAGGTAGTTCTGCTACCTCCACTTTATCTTCATCCGGTTCCTTCACACTTTCCACTCCAATCGGCATAGGAGGGTCAATAGTTTACTTTCCACCTCGAGTGGTGACTGTCATGCAATGCCTATCATTCTTCGGGTTTTGAACTGTATTGCTTGGAAGTGTTCCTTGTTGGCGCGATTTGCATTCAAAGATAGTTGATTCAACTACTGCTCAATCATTCGAATTAATACTGCATGTGACTCTACCTTTTACCCGATGCCAGATAAGTCGTTACACATCTCCTTCACATTCTCATCCATAGAGTCAAACCATTTCATCATCTTGCTCATCATTTCTTCAATGCGACCCAGACTTGATCCTCCTTCTCGGTTTCCTGGTGGGATGTACGGGCCACTTCTATCATTCCTGTTATTGTACCCATTTCTGTTGTAGTTATTATCTCAGTTGTAGTTACCTTCACGCGTATACTATCCTTCTCGATTGTTGTTGCTAAAGTTTCGACCTTGATTCCCTTGACCTTGGCTCCAATTATCCTGATTGGATCCTTGGGCATTGGTCCGAAAACCCCCCGGTTGCTCACTCACAAGATTCACATCCTCTTCACATGTATACTAGTCAATTGGTGAAGCATTATGGTGATATTGGACTGCATTAACGTTTTTTGCATTACCACTCACATGTTTGAGCACCAAGCCTAACTCTGTCCTCAACTGCGCCATCTCTTCACGAATATCATCGTTGAGTTGGTTTGGTGTAGCTTGTATTGAGAAAGTGCTCTTTGCAGTAGCCGATGTTCTAGTGCTCCATGCTTTATTGTTCTTTGAGATCTTTTCCAGTTTATCAGCAATCTCCTGGAATGTATTTGCTCCATAAGATCCTCCTGCAATATTGTCTAGCACAACTTTTCTATTATCATCCAGCCCTCGATAGAAGTACTCCTTGAGTGATTCATCATCAATGCGGTGGTTCGGCACACTTCTCATGAAACCTATAAATCTGTACCAAGAATCATTGACACACTCCCCATGTAAAGCTACAAAGTTATTAAGTTTATCTTTAAGTTTTAGCTTCTTAGATAACGCGAAGTATTTCTTGAGGAACACTCAATGCAGCTCATTCCAGGTGGTAATAGAGTTGTATGGAAGCTTAGACAACCATACTGTAGCATCACCTGTCAAAGATAATGGGAACACACGCAAACCTATTGCATCCATATCTAAGTCCGATCTCCCCACACTGCTCTTATATACGCTAATCACTTTGCTCAGATGAGCATATGCGTCTTCCGATTGCAATCCAGCAAACAGTCCTCAGGATGTCAACATCTGCATAAGACTGCTAGTAACCACGAACGTATGTTTGGCCGGTAGTGGAGGAATGACTATTGCACCAGTCGATCCTACAACATTATGATCAACCTCATAGTTGAGGCGAACATTGGGTGTAGGTTGATTCTACACTCGAACCTCTTGAAGGTTTCTAGGTGCGTCCACCACTCTCTTTAGTTGGACTCCAGGTATATCTTGACGATCCTCTCCGTTTGGATCATTTTCTTGTCTCAATTGTTGACCCGTTTCAGCCATTCTTCGCAGAGTTCTTCTTAATTACTGGTCGTAAGGAGTCAAGGGAATGCCTTGACTTCGAGTATTTGGCATACACTGGAACTAAGATCTATAAAAAACAAAAACAACAATAAAATGTAAATCAAGAAATAATTGGCTAAAGTGCAATAACGAAATTAGTCTAATCTAAAAGACTTATTTCCCGCCAACGGCGCCAAAATTTGATACGCCTAAATTACACCTCCCAAAAGAAGTATAAGCGGTGGTTGTCAAATAAAGAACCTAACAAAGGTTAGGGTCGATCCCACAAGGAATTTGGTTCAGACTTAGGCCAATTTATGGTTATTTGTACGTATAGCCAAGTTATCTCTGTAAAAAGGGGGGTTTTGAAAACTAAAATTATAATTGATTGATTGTACAGTAACAAGTAAACAAGTAACAAAATTTGCAATTTGTAATATCAATATGAGAATGAAAATAGGGCACATGTGTTCCCCACAAGTTCTTAACCAAGTAAACCTAATAATAGTAAATCTTTTATAATGTTTAGAATTCATGATCGGTAAGTTAGGTATTGCCTAAGTGATTGGTCCTCCAAATAAGGAATTTCACCACGCAACTTGGCCCGTCTACGGGTGTATGTTTTACTAACCCTTACCTTTGACCCAGATAAGCCCTCTAGGTATGACGTTCAGGTTATTATACAGTGAAATATCTCGCTAAATCTCCGTTGTTTGATGTCTTTCTCATTCATTACTTCCTTGGTCCAGAAAGTAGGAATGAGGAGAGTTCAAACGTTGCGCAGCATTAAAAAGCATTCATAATGAAGAGATTAACAAATACATGCATAAACAGTTTATCAAGAATTACTTCATTATTAGTTTCACTTTGTTAATTACTCATGGTTTCCATAACCCTAGTTGTGGATTTAGCTACTCATGCTTGAGGATTCACAATTCATATCAGGGTTTGAATAAATTATAAACTTACAATTAGAATAGATGAAATCCAAAATCTCGAATTGTAGAACAAAAGCCAATTGCATAAACCAACTTCAAGAATTAAATACCAAAAGTGTTTGATTAAATAATTCTCAAAGCTAAAATAATGTATCACAAATTGTCTATCACCAAAAACTTATGAAAAATGAAAATTACAACTTCTATTTATAGAAAAAAAACCTAAACTAAGTAGGAAAAGTAAATATCAGGAAATTCGGCTTGAACATTGTCATCTATGGTTGGTGACCTATGACTCGTAGTCAGACCTACGACTGGTAGGTACCTTCCGTCATTCAACACTTAGTCCATATTTTGGAGGTCACTTTCTACGGGCATGATCTACGGCTCGTAGGCCTTAGTACGACCCGTCCTATTCTTCCATCAATCAAGTACTGAAGTTGACCTCCTCTAAAGTTTTCTACGGGTCCTCATCTACAGTTCATAGCAGAAACTACGGCTCGTCATCTTCAACCGTCGTTCCATACTTAGCAAAAATTTCCAGCTCTTGAACCTACGACTTCAACCTATGGCTCGTCAAAGGACTGATGGCTCGTAAGTTGACTCGTATATCACCAAAATCCTACTGCTGCAACACTTTAATCACCAACTGCTCAAAAAACCTGTTTCCTGTAAAATTAAACACAAATCCCAACACATCTACTACTAAAATGTTTAAGAAGTATGCAAAACTCTAAGTTTAATGCATCAAAAGTACCATAAATTCATGGTACATCAATTATCAAGGTAAACAATCAGAAGAATCCTCAAGATACTAGATAAGCAAATAATGCAATGTAGGATGGGACAAAGAGTGCTAAAATTACATGCCATTTGTCCTCGTGATTATTTCTACCTAAAATATAAGGGGCTTTAACCAAGGCCATAAATAGAAGAAGATAAAGCTCCTTCTTACAAAGTATAGAATAAATATGTCTGATTTCATGTAAACTAAAGTAAAAGAGCCTAGATATCCTTAAGGACCCAATTGGAGAATTTGGGTGCTTTGGAAGCCTCACTTATGAGTGCAAATCATTGAAGTGAACGAGCAACTTATGCATTGCCTAATTGAAAATGTTGGAGTTCAAATCATATTGTATGTCACAATAGTCTATGCTAGGAATGAATGCTAGCAAAAAGAGATATTATGGCAAGAATTGATGCAAATAACTCCACAGTTGCATGTACCTTGGATACTATATGGTGACTTTAATAGTGTATTGTAGTTTGAAGATAGATTGGGATCACCTATTGTACAATAGAAAATACGAGGATTTCAGAGCATGATTGATTATCTACAACTTACTCCTATTAGAGAAATATGATGAGATTATACTTGGTGTAACAAACAGGATGCGGAGGACATGGCATATGTTAAGATTGATGGGACTTTGCCTAATCTGTAGTGGCTACAACAATTTGGTCATATTAAGGGTGATTACCTGCCTTCATCAATATTTGATCATTCTCTTATTTTGTTAAAATATTGTCAACAACTAAACCTCTACCCAAAGCCATTCAGATTCTACCGTAATATGATTGTTGGAATTGAGTAAACAACAATACTAGAAACTTAGTTGAATATTATTGATGAAAGTCTCTCCAAGTAAATAGAGATTACATATATAACTGATTCCTAAAAATAAGCAGCATTAACCCATAACTAATATAATTCCTACGAACTTCTAAAATCAATAACAATAAAATCTTCCTAAAGAATATGTCCACCAAAAACCAATTCTTTTATTATGCTAAAATAAAACATTCAACAACCTCCTTTAAACCAGATGCTATTCATAACATCATTTTACAATTATTCTCTGAGTAGACACTAAGTAATCTGCGTAGATTCACAAATGGACCCAGCTTAAGAGGCTTAGTTAAAAAATCTGCAGCCCAATATTCACTTCTGTAAAATATCAACTCTATAACTTTATTGTTGACAGGATCTCGAAGAAAATGATATCTCACATCAATGTGTTTACTTCTCCCATGTAAGATTAGATTCATGGAGAGCTTGATTGTAGAACTATTGTCACAGTAAATCCTTGTTGGTTCTTGTTGAAGTTGATGTAGCATTTCAAGTATTCTTTTCAACCAAATAGCTTGACACACACCTGATGCTGCAGCAATGTACTTTGATTCAGTTGTTGATAGAGTAACAATTTGTTGTTTTTTTGATGACCACGATACAACCCAGAACTTACCATGAAAGCATAATCAGAAGTACATTTTCTGCCATCTAAATCACCTGCATAGTCACTGTCACTGTAACCAAGAAGATCAGATTTTCTTTCTTTCTTATAAAAATACCAAAATCGATGGAACCCTTCACATAACGCAATACTCTTTTTGCAGTAGCAAGATGAAACTCGATTGGACATCTCATATATCTGCTAACTAAACTCACAGCATATGTTATGTCTGGTTTAGTAGCAGTTAAATACAATTAGTTTCCAACAATATGTTTAAATAAAATGCTATTAACCTTTTTGCCTTCAGGATCCACTGTTAACTTTACTCCTGGATCAGCTGGAGTACTAACCGAGTTACAACTACTCAAATGAAATTTGTCCAATATATCTCGAGCATACTTTTTCTGCATAATAAAAATTTTCGAAGCAGATTGTACTACTTCAATGTGAAGAAAGTAGCGCATCATACCTAGATCATACATCTTAAATTCTAACATCATAGATTGTTTAAAATCATCTATCATACTTTTATCATTTCCTGTGTAGATCAAACCATCTACGTATAGGCAAACAATCAAAAGTTTTGATGAGGTATCAAATTTACTAAAAAGTGATTGCTCATATGGACATTTTTGAAATCTCACCTTTAAAAAATAAGCCTCTATACGAGTGTACCAAGCTTGAGGTGCTTGTTTCAATCCATATAAAACCTTTTTCATCTTGTATACTTTCTCTTCACTACCTTGCTTTACATATCCAGGAGGTTGATCAACATATACCCGTTCATGTAACTTACCATGAAGAAATGTTGATTTTACATGCAATTGATAAATCGACCAAGAATTTTGTGTAGCCATAACTATTATCAGTCGAATCGTATCGAGCCTGGCTACCGGAGCAAACACTTCATTATAATTAATGCCAAACTTCTGAGTGTATTCCTTCGCCACCGGTTGTGCTTTGTACTTGTCAACCTTGCCCTTTTCATTTAGTTTGGTCTTGTCAATTCATTTTACACCAATGATCTTCTCGCCTTTTGGATGATCAGTCAGCTCCCAAGTATTATTGCTTTTGATTGATTCAATTTCTACATCCATAACTTTCTCCCGGTTTAAGTCATTTGTTGCATCTTTGTATGCAATGGGATCACAATATGCAAATAAAATAAGATTGGCAGTAGTATCATCATCAGATAGTTCATCTCCACTTACATAATCAATTATCCAATTTGGCCTCCTTATTGATGTTGATTTCATTTAGTTGTCACCCTTGATGATTGTTTTTCACTTGAGGTCCTTGCATCCTGGTAGATTATCACATCATTAGATAATTGTTGCTGCACATTTGATCTATCTTGCTGATTTGGCCCTTCAATCAATGTTTCTACTTCCTCCTCCTCAACATATATTGAGTCTGGTTATCTTTCTGCACTATTCTAATCCCATGATTCTGCTTCATCAAAAATGACATCATGGCTTACAATTATCTTCTTTGTGTATGGATCATATAATCTATAAGCCTTCGACTCTTCGCTCACTCCAAGAAAAATACATAGTATTTCCTTGTCGTTGAGTTTCTTTCGCCTTTCATCAGAAATATGGGCATATGCTATACACCCAAAAATCCTAAAATGATCAATATTTGGTTTTTAAGAGGACCAAGCTTCTTCTAGTGTCATATTTTTCACAGCAAAAGTAGAACACCTTTCCAATACATGAACACTCCAATTAATTTCCTCTGGCCAAATTTTTTTGGGATGCACCGAGTTGCCAACATGAATCTTACCATGTTCAAAATAGTGTGATTCTTCCTCTTAGATACACCATTTTATTGTGGTGTATAAGCTGTTGTCAGCTGCCTCTGAATTTCATTCATAGTGCAAAGCTTGTGAATTCATCATAATTGAACTCACCACCACGGTCAGTTCAAAGAATTTTGATTTTCTTCTCTGATTCCTTTTTAGCAAAGACCTTGAATCGTCTGAATGCGCTAAAAGCCTCATTCTTTTATTGTAAAATTGAACCCACGTATATAAAATACCTTTTATTGGTGTTTGAGGCTGGATTGATTGGACCACAAATGTCTGAGTGAATCAATTGCAATAATTCCTTAACCCTCCATGCCTTTTCTATCGGAAAGGATTCACGATGTTTTTTTTACTAACAATACAATTTTGACAAACTTTGATAGTAACATTGATTTGGGAAAGACCACCAACCATATTCCTTTTCTACAGGGTTCTCAAATCATTGAAATTGAGGTGTCCATAGTGCATATGCCATAACCATGTAGAGTTCACCATTTTTGTTGTCAAGCAGGCTTGGTCATTACTGTGTAAAGGGAAAAATCGATTGGCTGTCATTTTAACTTCAAGAATTGTTCCCTTTTGTGGATGTTATACTGTGTAGTAATCCTTTTGGATAACAATTTTGTAGTTTGTTTCTTGCAGCTGCCCCATACTAAGAAGATTGCTCTTTAATTTAGGAAAATAAAAAACTCCACTAACTTTGAAAAGCTTTTCACCTGCAATCTGATAGTGCCTTGTCCCATAACAAAAATACTTGAATTATTTCCAAGCTTGACATTATCTTTAAACGATTCATCCAAATTCAAATATAAAGATTTGTTACCGCACATATGATTGCTACAACCAGAATCCAGAAACCACTTATTTGAATGAGATTGCTCTTGCGTAAGGTAAGCCATCAACAAAGTTTCTTTTTCTTCTTCTTCTTCTTCTTCTGTGAAATTCGACTTCTATCTCCCTTGTATGAATGCAAATTAGTTTTGTATTCAGACTGGTAATGGTCATACTTGTGATAATGATAACACTCTATTTGTGACTTGTAAAATGTCGGATCATAAGCAGAGTGTTGATCATTGTCACGTGCATTTCCTCTACCATTTGAACTCATGTTTCGACCACATCCTCTGTCTCAACCACGACCACTGCCAAAACCATTCCCATTGAAAGAATCAAATTGAGTTGCCACTTTCAAAGCTTGTTCTTCTGTAGGAAGATCTTTGTAGTTCATCAATTGACATTGTATCAATATTCTTTGACTCCTCAATAGAGCAAATCACATATGCAAAATTTGAAAGACATAGACCGTAGAATCTTTTTAATAACTCAACATTATCCAATTTTTCACCATAAACACGCATCTTGTTAACAATAGTCAATGTTCTGGCGAAGTACTCATCTACTGATGTCACAACCCGATTTATGAAGTCATGATGGCGCCTACAACCCACCGGTAGGCAAGCCAAACTCTATCCCGAAACTTAACAAGAATGGGACTAAGAGTGGAAACTAGTCCAAACTAAGCGGAAGCATACCATAAGAACACATAAACGGAGGCTGAAATGAAACCAAACTAAATATATACACGACACCTCCAAAAACCTGGAAGTCACATGTACAGAACCACTAACAAGAGTACAAGTCCCAAAAGTGGACCACAGAAACAACCATCTCGAAAACAAAGGACAAGCCAAAAGATAAATACAGAAGGAGACAGGTAATCCTAGAACGTCATGTGCTCACCCTAGTCTCCTGAACTGATAGCTGCAGGCCCGATCTCAATGCTGATAACTGGTGCTCGGACCTGTATCACAAAAACAGATGCAGAGTGTAGCATGAGTACCAAAACAACAGGTACCAATAGGCATCATAGGCCAACTGAGCAAGAATGGTAAAAGCAGGCAGACAAGATGGAATCAACAACAACAACAACAGAGGTCAACAGAACAGAAACAGAACAAGCGAAAAGTAAACTGAGGATAACTGCTGAGCCCCCCATAAGACCCGCTGGGTACACTCGTGCGCAAGTTTAAATAAAACCCGAATAGACCCCCATAAGCCCGACAGGTACACAGAAGAGCTATACTACAGAACGAAAGGAGATCTATCACCAAAAGCCGTAACACCTATGGGTCCCGGACCCAACAATATAATACCTGGGCCCCGCCCAATAATCAGTCACGAACTAGAAATATCGGACTTTAACTGGGTAACGTCAGTCTCGAGATGGAACAATATATGTGCCCCGCCCAATCATCAGTCACGAGCTGTAAATACCGGACTCTAATCGGAAATGTTAGTCTCGAGTTGGAACAATATCTGGGCCCTGCCCAATCATCAGTCACAAGCTAGAAATACTAAACTCTAACCGGAAATGTCAGTCTCGAGCTGGAACAATATCTGGGCTCCACCCAATCATCAGTCACAAGCTGGAAATACTGGAAACATCAATCTCAAGCTGAACAATAGCTGGGCCCCCGCCCAATCATTAGTCACAAGCTAGAAATATCGGATTCAAACCTGAAACGTCAGCTTCGGACTGGAGCAAATCAGTTTACGCTCAACAATCTAGCACTGGAAATACCATTTCCAACCAAGTAACGTCAACTGTGGGTTGGGACTAGTAGCCTACGCTCCACGGACTCACACTGGGAATAATGGGCTGTAATCATATAACGTCAGCTACGGACCGAAGCTGGTAGCCTACCCCCAACAGCCTAGTACCGCAAATACCGGATGGGAACCGCGTAACATCAGTCTCGTACTGGAGCTGACAACCTCAAACCAGATAACGCCACCACGAACAAAACAACGCATAACTAAACATCACGGGCCGCGCGCCCCACAAGGATATCAATCGAAGGCGCCCAGCCTAGCACAACCCAGCTGTCATTCGACACAAACACGACATCTTCCGCAGTATCCCACCATCGCAGAAATAGATGGGAAAGAATTGGAAGGTTCGAAAGCCACGAAATCGCCTAAACTAAGGCTCATACTATCATACCGAAGTCTGCTATACCAGTCTACAAGGATCTAGTCCATCCGAATCGCCGTCGGATACATACTCAAGTCAACAGGTGCATAGGACTAATGCAATACTACCTTAACCTATTCTAAATCCGAAATCACAATAATCAACCTAGCACAGATTCCAAAGACCTGGACCCACTCATATATCAACAGATAACCACCCAACAGATAGTCCTCAACACAAATACCAACAATCCAATCTACAGCATGATAATAGCCCATAATAGCCCAACAGTCAACTATAAAATAGGAAATCGGATAAGCAGGGAAACAATCAAGCTCAATCTAGAAGGAAGGGAAGCCGTAACCTACCAAAAAGTTGATCACAAGCGCTCAAAGTCACTCAACCGGAGATTTCCCTTTCCGAACTGCCTCAAACTACTGCCACACTATCAAATATAGAATCACAGCGTCAATACAGTCATTTAGAGACTAAAAATGACAAATTCAGAGACAGACCAATTTTGGAGTCAAATTGGGCAAAGTGGGACTCGCTCCGGATTTTCTGGAATTAACACTGTGAAAAGGTCCCAAATCCTTCCCCAAACACGAATCCCAAAATGGATCGCCCATTAGGGTCGGATCCGCTCCTAACAGCCCTCAACAACAAATCACAAAACTAAACAAAATAGGCCAACAAAGAACTTACCCTCGATTTCACTGAAAATGAGGAACACCCAATGAACCCCAACCTAAAAACCACGAAGCCAACAAGAATCCGAGCACCTGGGACTTTGAATCGCCGAAAATGGATGCAAGATGAGGGAGATATGAGGTTTTGAAGCTCTCTATCGAGTGAGCTTCGACCTCATTAAATAGACACTGCCAGACCCTTCTTCTATGCGAACGCGGAGAGTAATCTACCCAAAGCTCTGTGAACGCGGAGCACAAGCTGCTCCACCATCGCACTAACCTCCGCGAATGCGGAAAGCAAGGATCACTCTCACCTAGCAGACCTCCGCGAACGCGGAGAACCCTTCTCGAATGCGGAGTACAAGAAGCCTCTCACACACAGGCTTCAGCGAACGCGGAGAGCCATCCGCGAACGCAGAGAGCCTTTCGCGAACGCGGAGCACTAGGAACCACCCAACCTCACAGACCTCCTCGAACGTGGAGTAGACTCTCCAACACCTCCGTGAACGCGGAGAGTAAATGAGTCTGCAATTTTGAAAGCTGCACCAGCTGAGTTTTGGACAATTCCAAAACTCCGACGTGGTGCTCGAGATTCCTTCGGACCCCGTGAACGCAAACGAAATATGCTACCCCTTCGAATTCGACATTTCGGACTCAACGACGCAGTCAAAATTTCCATACGAGGTTGTTTCAATAAAAAGTGAGTCCCACACCCAAAGAGCCATTTTAGCCAACTTCTACCGAAGGCCTTAAAATCAGATCAAAGCTCTCGGTAATTCTCGAAAGATCGTTCTAGACCAAACTTGGCAATCCAGAACTAACTGCGCTGTCAGAATTTCCGTCCGAGTGCATTTTCCTAGAATGTTGACCTAAGTCAGCCTTAAACTAAATTTCAAAGACTAAAGAGCTAATTGGCCCAAAAAATCACACCGAAAACCCTGGGACTCAGGCGAACTATGCTCCTAGCCTAATTTGGCCGCTTCGGAGCTGATGGAACCGTCAAAATTCTCATATGAGGTCATTTACCTGAAGTTATGAACGAAATCAACTTTTCAAGGTTCAAAAGCTCCAAAATAGAAAAATAGGCATAAAACCCAAACGAACGACCAGTCGATCGAACAGTCAGTGCCAGCAAGTCATAAATGACTTGGGGTCGCTACAGGAACGCTTTATATGACAGAAAGAAGGCATTAACACATAAATGACCATGAGGGTCATTACAATATCCACTACTAAAAGGACTTTCGTCTGCGAAAGTACGGATCAAGAAGTACCTCAGGGCTCAAATAAGCTGGGGAACTGCTCTCTCATCTCCCGTTCGATCTCCCAGGTAGCCTCCTCAACTGGACGATGCCTCCAACGGACCTTAACCACATGAATGACTCTCGACCTCAGCTGCCTCAAAGGTCTGGCCAAAATAGCAACTGGCTCCTCAATATAGGTCAAGCGACCATCCAACTCAACAGCATCATACTGGAGCACATGAGACTCATCTGGAACATATCGGCGCAGCATCGAGACAAGGAAAACTGGATGAACGACTGAGAATGCTGGAGGTAAAGATAACTCATAAGCCACCTCGCCAACTGCCCTCAAAATCTCAAAAGGCCCGATATACCTGGGTTAAGCTTTCCCCGCCTCCCAAATCTCATCACCCCCTTCATGGGCGATACTCGGAGGAATACTCTGTCACCCACGACAAAACTCAACGGTCGACGCCTGCGGTCTGCATAACTCCTCTGTCTACTCTGAGCCATCCTGAGCTTGTCCTGAATCAACCTCACATGCTCCAAGGACTCCTGAAACAGATTTGTGCCATGTGGCCTAGGCTCCGTAGACTCATACCAACCTACTGGAGTGCGGCAATGCCTACCATATAAGGCCATAAATGGGGCCATCTGAATGCTGGAATGGTAGCCGTTGTTTAATACAAACTCTGCCAAGGGCAAGAAATGGTCCCACTGACCCCCAAAGTCTATAACACAGGCTTGCAACATATCCTCAAGAACCTGAATGGTGCGCTCTGACTGGCCATCAGTCTGCGGGTGAAATGATGTGCTAAGATCCACACGGGTGCCCTACTCCTCCTAAAATGCTCTCCAAAAGCTGGAAGTGAACTGTGGGCACCTTTCTGAGATGATAGAAACATGCACACCATGAAGACGGACTACCTCCATAATGTAGATACGGGCTAACCTCTCAGCATGATAGGATGCATGAACAGGGATGATGTGTGCTGACTTGGTCAATCGATCTACGATGACCCAGACACTGTCAACACCCCTAGGAGTCCTTGGCAATCCCACAACAAAGTCCATGGTGATACACTCCCACTTCCACTCAGGAATGGGTAACCTATGCAACTCTCCACCAGACCTTATATGCTCAGCCTTCACCTGCTAGCAACACAAACAACGGGACACATAGTCTGAGATGTCCCTCCTCATACTGCTCCACCAGTGATGCTGTCTCAAATCACGATACATCTTAGCTGTGCCCAGATGTATAGAATACCTGGAGTCATGGGCCTCACTAAGGATCAGTTGAATCAAGTCTCCAACTCTCGGAACACTCAATCGGGAAGCAAATCTCAAGACCCCACCTAAATCTAAGGAAGTCTGCACGACATCACCCGCCAAAACTCTATCTCTAAGAGCCACCAAAGTCTCATCCTCGAACTGACGACTACGGATCTGATCAAGAAGTGATGACTGAACCCCCATATATGCTAACACCTTACTGGAATCTGAAACATCAAGTTTGATCATCTGATTGGCTAAGGACTGAAATTCCAAAGCCAAGGGTCACTCCGAAACAGAAAGGAAGGCTAGACTACTCATACTCCCTGCCTCCCGACTCAAGGCGTCCGCAATTACATTCGTTTTGCCTGGATAGTAGAGAATAGAGAGGTCGTAGTCCTTCAGGAGCTCTATCCAACGACGCTGCCTCGAATTAAGGTCCCTCTGAGTCATGATGTACTGAAGGCTCCTATGATCAGTGTGTATCTCACCATGAACTCCATAAAGGTAATGCCCCTAGATCTTAAGCGCAAAAACTACCGCCGCCAATTCCAAGTCATGAGTGGGGTAGTTGCGCTCGTGCAGCTTAAGCTGCCTCGACGCATAAGCAATAACCCGGCCCTGCTGCACCAGAACACAACCCAAACCAACGCCGGATGCGTCACAATAGACCGTGAAGCCCTCGCCCTTAACTGGAAGAGTTAATATAGGAGCGGCGGTAAGCAACTCCTTGAGCCTCAGAAAGCTCCTCTCACACTCCTTCGACCACACATAAGGAACATCCTGGCGAGTCAACCTAGTCAAAGGTGCCGCTAAAGTGGGGAAACCCTCAACGAAGCGTCTGTAGTACCCTTCCAATCCGACGAAGCTTCGAATCTCAGTCATAGAGGTGGGCTTAGCCCAACTATGAATAGCCCCCAATCTACGCCGGATCCACCATAATGCCATCCTTGGACACCACATGCCCCAAGAATGCTACAGAATTAATCCAAAACTCGTACCTTGAGAACTTGGCATAAAGCCGATGACCTCTCAAAGTCTGGAGCACTATCCTCAAATGGTGCTCATGCTCAGGTCTACCATACACAGCACACTAAGATTGACCAGAGTGTCCTTCTCCCGAATGGTCACCACCCAAGACCTGCAAACTCAATCCACTACTAAAGAATCCCCTACTAGGGTCGAAACACGCAAGGGAACGGATAAGGGCTCAGGAATCACTCCCAATCAAGGCACACAGTAATCCGACACATATGAATAGGTAGAACCAGTGTCAAATAAGGTTGAAGCGGACTGCTGGCATAAAAGAACCGTACCTGAGATCACATCATCCGATGCCTCGGCCTCTGCTCTGGATGGAGCTGCATCAAAGTGGCCCTGGGCGCCTGTACCCCATGCATCCACTCTACCGCCTGACCTGCCTCCCCGGGGGCCTCCCCGAGAACCCTGCATCTTATCCCCTCCTCTAGCTAGAGGTATTACTGCCGAAACTGGTCTCACTGCCTGAGGGGCTGGTAAAGCTCTAGAGACAGGGCACTCTCTGGCCCAATGGTTAGGTGCCCCGTAGGTAAAGCAACCCTGTGACAATCTGCTCCCAGATAGAGGTCAGCCACCTCGACCAGAAGAACCCGACTGTGAACCACCCCGGCCCTGACTCGGCCCGGCACAATATGCTCTCTGGCGGTGCTGGTCACCCTCTGATATCTGCAAGGCTGCCTAAAATGGGTAACTGTGCTGACCTGCCTGGAACCTCTGATAAACCTGGTCCCGAGCAACTCTAGGCATGGAACGGGGCCCACTAGTCCTACCATCCTGTCTGACCCTCTTGCCGCAGCCCGCTTGGGTCTCGCGATGTAGCTACTGCTACACACCCCTGATAGCAACTAAGATCTGGGCAAGCATGGCCTGAAAGTCAGGAGCGGCAGCTCGTACGGGCGGTGGCTGGGCTGGTCCCGGTCTCACCGGCTGAGGAGGAATCTGATCTACTTGAGGCTCTGGCTCAGGTTCCGGAGTCCTCTCTCTAACGCGGTTTGGTGCCGCAACACCCCTTCGACCCCAGGGTCGACCTCTACTACTCGAGCAAGCCATCCCTGTAACAGAGTGGAACAAGTGAGTTTTCAAGAAACCAATTGAACAACAATGCACAAAAAAGATACAAAGTAAGAAAACATCCTAAAGACATCTTGTAGCCTCCTGAAGATAAGTCACAGACGTCTCCGCACCAATCCTCAAGACTCTACTAGATATTAGTTCTATATAAGTGAGACCAACGAACCTAGGCTTTGATACCAATTTGTCACGACCCAATTTCTCAAGTCATGATGGCACCTACAACCCACCGGTAGGCAAGCCAAACTCTATCCCGTAGCTTAACAGTAATGAGACTAAGAGTGGAAACTAGTCCAAACTAAGCGGAAGCATACCATAAGAACACATAAACGAAGGCTGAAACGAAACAAAACTAAATATATACGAGACACCTCCCTAAACCTGAAAGTCACATGTAGAGAACCATTAACAAAAGTACAAGTCCAAAAAGTGGACCACAGAAACAACTGTCTCGAAAACAAAAGACAAGACAAAAGATAAATACAGAAGGAGACAGGTAATCCTAGAACGCCATGTGCTCACCCTAATCTCCTGAACTGACAGCTGCAGGCTCGATCTCAACGCTGATAACTGGTGCTTGGACCTGCATCACGAAAATAGATGCAGAGTGTAGAATGAGTACGAAAACAACGGGTACCCAGTAGGCATCATAGGCTGACTGAGCAAGAACGGTAAAAACAGGCGGACAAGATGGAATCAACAACAACAATAACATAGGTCAACAGAACGAAAACAGAACAAACGGAAAGTAAACTGAGGATAACTGCTGAGCCCCCCCCCCCCATAAGACCCGCTGGGCACACTCGTGCGCAAGTTTAAATAAAACCCGAACGGACCTCCAAAAGCCTGACAGGTACACAGAAGAGCTATACTAAAGAACGAGATGAGATCCATCACCAGAAGCCGTAACACCTATGGGTCCCGAACCCAACAATATAATACCTGGGCCCCACCTAATCATCAGTCACGAACTGGAAATATCGAACTCTAACCAAGTAACGTCAGTCTCGAGCTGGAACAATATCTGGTCCCCCCAATCATTAGTCACGAGCTGGAACTACCGGACTCTAATCGGAAACGTCAGTCTCGAGCTGGAACAATATCTGGGCCCCTCTCAATCATCAATCACGAGGTGGAAATACCGGACTCTAACCGGAAACGTCAGTCTCGAGCTGGAACAATATCTGGGCCCCGCCCAATCATCAGTCACGAGCTGAAAATATCAGATTCTAACCGAAAACGTCAGCCTCGAACTGGTCAGTCTATGCTCAACAGTATAGCATAGGAAATACTGGTTCCAACCGAGTAACGTCAACTGCGGGTTGGGACTAGTAGCCTACTCTCCACGGACTCGCACTGGGAATAACGGGCTGCAATAGTATAATGTCAACTATGGACCGGTGCTGGTAGGCTATCTTCGATAGCCTAGCGTCGAAAATATCGGATGGGAACCGCGTAACATCAGTCTCGTACTGGAGGTAACAACCTCAAACCAGATAAAGCCAGCACGAACAATACAACGCAAGACTAAACATCACGGGCCGCTTCCCTACAAGGATATCAACCGAAGGCTCCCAGCCTAGCACAACCCAGCTGTCATTCGACATAAATACAGCATCTTTCGGCAGCATCCCAGCATCGCAGAAATAGAGGGGAAAGAATTGGAAGGTCCAAAAGCCACGAAATTACCTAAACTAAGGCTCATACTATCAAACCCAAGTCTGCTATACCAGTCTACAAGGATCTAGTCCATCCGAATCACCGTCGGATACATACTCAAGTCAACAGGTGCATAGGACTAAGGCAATACTACCTTAACCTATTCTAAGTCCGAAATCACAATAATTAACCCAGCACAGATTCTAAAGACCCGGACCCACTCATGCATCAACAGATAACCACCCAACCGATAGTCCCCAACACAAATACCAACAATCCAATCTACAGCATGATACTAGCCCATAACAGCCCAACATTCAACTATAAAATAGGAAATCGGATAAGCAGGGAAAGAATACTAGCTAGCCACCCCAAATTCACAAATATCAACTAGCATTTACACAATCAAGCTCAATCTAGAAGGAAGGAAAGCCGTAACTTACCAAAAAGCCGATCACAAGCGCTCCAAGTCACTCAACCGGAGATTTTCCTTTGCGAGTTCGGCCTCAGACTACTGCCACGCTATCAAAAATAGAATCACAGCATTAATATGGTCGTTTAGACATTAAAAATGACAAATTCGAAGACAGAACAATTTTGGAGTCAAATCAGGCAAAGTGGGACCCGCTCCGGATTTTCCATAATTGACTCTGTGAAAAGGTCCCAAATCCTTCCCCAAACATGAATCCCAAAATGGATCACCCATTAGGGGTCGGATCCACTCTTAACAACCCATAACAACAAATCACAAAACTAAACAAAATAGGCCAACAAAGAACTTACCCTCGTTTTCATGGAAAACAAGGAATACCCAACGAACCCCAACCTAAAACCCATGAAGCCAACAAGAATCCAATCGCGTGGGACTTCAAATCGGCAAAAACTGATGCAAGATGAGGGAAATATAAGGTTTTGAAGCTTTCCATCGAGTGAGCTTTGACCTCATTAAATAGACACTGCCAGGCCCTTCTTCTCCGCGAACTCGGCCAAGCCTCCATGAACGCGGAGAGTAATCTCCCCAAAGCTGCGCGATTGCAACCCCAGGCCCGCGAACGCGGAGCACAAGCTGTTCCACCTCCGCAAATGCGGCCCCAGGCCCGCGAACGCAGAGAGCAAGGATCACCCTCACCCAGCAGACCTCCGCGAATGCGGAGAACCCTCTGAGAACACGGAGTACAAGAAGTCTCTCACCCAACAGGTTTCCACGAACGCGGAGCACTAAGAACCACCCAGCCTCACAGACCTCCACGAACGCGGCCTCTGGCCTGCGAACGCGGAGTAGACTCTCCCACACCTCTGTGAACGCGGAGCCTATCCCACGAACGCGGAGAGTAAATGAGCCTGCAATTTTGACAGCTGCACCAGTTAAGTTTATGACAATTCCAAAACTCCGATGGGGTGCTCGGGATTTGTTCGGAACCCCATGCACGTAAACAAAATATGCTACCCCCTCAATTTCAACATTCTGGACTCACTGACGCAGCCAAAATTTCCATACGAGGTCGTTTCGATAAAAAGTGGGTCCCACACCCAAAGAGTTATTTTAGCCAACTTCTATCGGAGGCCTCAAAATTAGATCGGAAGCTCCCGGTAATTCTCGAAAGGTCGTTCTGGACCAAACTCAACATTTCGGAACTAACTGCGCTACCAAAATTTCCATCCGAGCACATTTTCCAAGAATGTTGACTGAAGTCTACCTTAAACCAAATTTCGAAGACTAAAGAGCTAACTTGCCACAAAATCACACCGAAAACCCCGGGACTCAGGCAAACCTTGCTCCTAGCCTAATTTGGTCGCTCCGAAGTTGATGGAACCGTCAGAATTCTCATCTTGTCGTTTACTTGAAGTTATGACTGAAATCAACTTTTCAAGGTTCAAAAGCTCCAAAATAGAAAAACAGGCATAAAACCCAAACGAATGACCAGGCGACTGAACAATCAGTGCCAGCAAGTCATAAATGAATTGGGGTCGCTACGTGAATGCTCTAAATAACAAAAAGAAGGCATTAACACAGAAATGACCTGGAGGGTCATTACAACTACAACTGACTCCCCTTCTTTTATGTGTAGAACTTCAAATTCTTTGTGAAGGACTTGAAGTTGTTGCCTCTTCACTCTTATTGTACCGGCATACTTTCCTTTAATTGAATCCCAAATCTGCTTGGAGGTATCCTTTTGAAGAATGGTCTCCAGTATGGCACGATCTATTGCTTGGAATAGATAATTTTGAACTTTGAGATTCTTCAGTCTTTGCCCATCCAAAACCTTCTGTTGAGCTTCTGTCATCACCACGCCATGATCTCATTCACTGAAATCAGTCTCTATAATGTTCCAGAACTACTTTGAACGCAAGAAGTTTTCCATCAGCATGCTCCAATGATCATAGTGACAATCAAATCGGGAAATAGCAGGTTGGATGAAACTTTTACTTTCAAATGCCATGAACACTTATTGCTACAAGATACTAGGTAAGCTACGACTTCTTTTACTCACAGATCTCTCTAAGTCTAGCGCTGATACCACTGTTGGAATTGAGTAAACAACAATATCAGAAACTTAGTTGAATATTATTGATGAAAGTCTCTCCAAATAAATAGAGATTACATATAAAACTGATTCGTAAAAATAAGCAGCACTGACCTACAACTAATATAATTCCTACGAACTTCTAAAATCAGTAACAACAAAATCTTGCTAGAGAATAGGTCCATCAAAAATAAATTCTTTTATTATGCTAAAATAAAACACTCAACAATGATGGCACATTCAAAGTTTAAAGAAGTCTTGCAGGCCACTTGAGAGGGGAAATGATCCAAGGTGTATAATAAGTTATACATGGAAGAAATTAAAGAGTTTCAAGCTGAAGTTGAAGGATTTCAATGAGTACATATGATCTTACAAGCATAATCTCAACCTGGCTAAGAAAAAACTAACAATTATTCAAGGGAAAATACAAAGGCAACTACTTTCACATACATTAATTGATTAAAAAAATAGTTGCTGATTAGAAATTCAAAAATGGAGTAATATAGAAGAGCAGGTATTGAGACACAAAGCTAGAGCAACATGGATATAACATATTCAAATACTAAACATTTTCATGCTCAATGAAAAATCAGAACTAGGCACATTACCATTACTTTAATATACACTAAAATAGGTACAAAGCTTACAAAACTAATTCATACTGAATTAGAGTTTATTTTTGTGTTTAAAGAGATAATAGAGACCAAAACTATTGGGTTGCCATGCCTAAACTCTTAAGGTAGTCAAGACTAAAGTGTATCTCACAGTGCAATAACATAAATAACTCATTTCACATGTGATTAATGCTAAGATATTAGAGGATGTTAAGGCTATGCCTAAAGAGAAGACATCAAGTGCGGAGGGTTTCCTATAGAGTTCTTCACAAATAATTGGAAAGCAATACACAAATATGTCATCACGGAAGTTAAACATTTTTTCCTTAGTGGTTGCCTCTATCCTACTATTAACAAAACTGTTGTAACTCAGATTTCTAAAGTTCCTTCTCCTACGCATCTACATTAGAGCAAGGCATTCTGCATAAAGGAGAGTTGCATTACAAAATCTCTATACCCTTTTTTAGGTGTTATAGTGATTGAAGTGCTTGCTGAGAATAATGTGCATATTCCTAGGCTTCATTCATGAATTGATAGCATAGAGAAACTAGAGAATTGGACTTACAAGAGGAGAATTTGTGCATGATTGTGAAAGTTGTACTTTTAAATATTTGATTACGAATAAAAGCTTATTATTTATCAATTTTTTTTAGAAAAAATTTCACATGAACAAAAAATTCACTTGGAGTTATACCACATTTAAAAACTCATATGATTTGTTTAGCGGTAAAAACTAGTATTAAATAGCGAAGTTTTGAAGGGTTATTTGAAACTAAGCATAATCTGAAGGGGAAATGAACCAAGAGGGACCTATGAGAGTTGAATAGAATAAAAAGAGATTTTCATTTTTTTGTTATAATATTTTAATTATGGAAAAATGTGGGTGGGATTAGAATATTTAAAAGTTTGGGGTTAAAATTTTAAAAATTTAAATTTTTATTAAACCCACCAAAACTCACCCAACCATTCACTCCTACTCTTCTCTCATCTTTTCCCTCGCTTCTTCATTCAATTTTTTGTCAATTTCATTATTTCTTCTTTTTCATCTTCCATTTCATAAGTACAAGGGATAAAGAATAAGGTTGCCTCTTTCTCTTCCTCATCTTTCCTCTTTTCACTCTAATCGTTAAGGCAATTTTATTTTTTCTTTTCATCAAATATTTTAAGTTTTTAAAATTTGAAGAAAATTTATTTTGTTTTCTCTTCACTTATTGAAGAAATTATTTCACTAGTTTTGTGTACTCATGTTCTTGTTTCTGCCACTAAGTTCAACAAAAATAAAATAAATCAAAAGTCCATAAACCCCTCTTGCCTATCAGGAACGTAGAGAAGGAAAAGGATCGGGTAAATTAAAAAAAAATTACATTTAAAGAAAAAACTTTATGAATTTTGATTACTTTTATTTTATAGTTGTTATGATACTCTGAATGACTTGTGTTATCCATGGTAGCGGTGCCAATATAGGCTGCATTACAAATTCATTCTTATTGGTGCACACAAATGGATAATCAGCAGTTCATCCTTGGCTATGTTACTCTTCCTTTTCCTGAATTGAAATCATTAACACTTTTTCCTAAGTTTTGATCGTGGTATGGTATATGGCTCGTCTACAAAAATCATTTTTCTAAGTGAATTTAGAGATTTTTAAAAAATTGTGTGTTGATGATTCTTTGAATTAAGCAAGACTTTTTTATTGTTTAATGAGTCTTGTTATTCATTCACAAATAATAATAAAAAATAGTGTACTACGTCTAGATTCACTTTAGTATAATCTAGAATTTCTCAATGTAAAATCTATGTATCAGGAACACAATAAAAAATAAAGATATTCTTGGTTAGTGTGTAGTCTATCATAAGGAACGTTGTCAATATTATTGATTTTACATGTTTCATATTTAAACAATTTGTTTTTGTTGTGTAAACATGAATAATTATTTATATTAAATAATCTGTTATTGTTTGTATTAATAACCTATTGTTATTGTGTAAATAATTATTATTTACATTAAACAATTTATTGTTGTTTGTATTAGATAATCTATTGATGTTGTGTAAACAACTATTATTTTACTAAACAATCTATTGTTGTTTATACAATAATTTTTAATTTAGAAAAAAATTAATTATTCTAGTAGTGATAGTGTTAACATGATTTCTATATGCAGATAAAATGACAATAGAAAATTATCAAGCTATTTATTAAAAAATGCCTAGAAAAAAGGGTAGGATAACGAAGAAGGAGCCTAGAAAAAAGGGTAGGATAACGAAGAAGGAGCTTTCTCTGGCTAGAGAAGAAAATGAGAATGATAATAGAGAAGACAATGAAAAAATAGTGAAGAAGAAAAAGAAATTGAAGAAGAAAGTGAAGATGAAAATGAAGCATGTTGTAATGACCCAGAAAGTCATTTTTGGAAATTTTTGTAAAAGTTACCATTTATCCCTCCCGGTAGTTGCCCCGAGTCATTTTAGATCAGTCGGTGAAGTTGATTTGAGGATTTTGAACTATTCGTTTAACTTTAGTTAATTAATTACGGGTAATTTTTAGATAATTAATTTAGTTGATAATAATGGGTCAAGTCTGAAATTTATTTAATACCCTATATCATTTGTCCCATATATATTAAAATAAGTTGTGGGATTTGTCCCTTTTAGTACATAATTATTTTTAAAAAAACTATAGAAGAAAAGGGAAGGAGAAACTCACCAATACGGACGACATGTGGGAGCCGACTGCTCTTGTTCAAGTAAGGAATTTCCACAAGCCCTCGTATTTAGTTATGAACTTTGAGTGGTAGGATATTTAATGTAATGATTATTATATTATTAATTAAAGTGATAAGAATTTAAAATTGTGAAGTCGAATTGCTGTAGAAATTTGGTATCCTGCACGGCTTTGAGGTTGTGGGGACAAAGTCATCATGGCCAAATGATTGAAGCCATTAGTAAGGTAATGGTTGGGAATTTAGAATAGAATGAGTGGATGATAGTTGATTTCGGTGAGTTGGATAGTTTTGGCAGATGTTGTTAATTTCGTGTGTAGTTCAGGTTTCTAATTTAATTTTTGTAAATTGAGACTTAATCCTAGGCTTGAAATTTGAAAAATATGAGAGTTGACATATTAATTGGCATCAAGATTAGGAACTTAATTATAGTTTTGTGTGAGTTTGTGGGTCTAGGCTAAACATATAGTAATACGAGTGTTTTTAATTTCGAAATCTTATTGTGATTATTTGTGTGAATAGATTGCATTGATTTGGAAGCCTAACGAAAGGGAAAAACTCTAGTCCCGGAGTGATTGTTCAATTTTTTGAGGCAAGTGGATTTCTTGACCCTTGTTAAGTGTATAGAATCACGTATTTCCTTATTGTATGTGTTGAGGAGTAATGGGACTCGGTGATGGGTTGACTAGTTCATATTGAATGATCCTAGTGATGAAAATGGGTAATAAAAGACAACTTAATTATTTATTGATGTGTAATGTGTTGAGAATGATATGAAAGGTTTATTAATTCATTATTGATGTTGTATCACAATTGCGTTGTTCTGAATTGTGCATTGATATGAAAATGGTCACCCCTCATTATTTATGTGAACATGCCTATTTGCATTGGTTCTGAGACACAATTGTGACAAGTGTAATGTGAATTGAGGAAGAACAAAGAATTAAAGTGGATGTACCATTTCAAGGGGTGTGTCGCGCGCCGCCACAGATATATTGATTCGAGGGTCTTGTCGTACACCACGATGGATGCATGGACTGATAAGTCCCCATGGATCCCGGACTGAGAGACAGCGGGTGTGTATCACTAGGTCATACATGCATCACTATACTTGGCATTGCATTGCATATCTTTACCATTTGTGACTTGTGAGTGCCTTTCTGTGGAACTTGTGCTTGATGAACTTTATCTCGTGTATTGCTGATATGTAATTGTTGGAGTGTTGTTATTGAGCTATGTGCTATGTAAATTGTGAACTGTTAGGTTGGGTTAGTTTTATGCAGGTTGTAGTTGTGCAGGTTCGGTTGGAGTGTTAGGAGTACCCGTATTCTATATTACTTGACTTTGTATTTAGGAGTTCACTTGATGAGTGTTGTCTTGTTTGGTACTCACCCGTTGCTTCTACGTTTGTGTATATTAAGAGTTCAGATCTTCGTGATACTCTCTCTGCTCTTCTTGTCCGAGGCTTTCTGTGGAGATTTGTGAGGTAACTATTTGTCATCTCAATAGACCTTTTCACTCCTATTTATGATCTTATTCTACTTTAGAGACAACATCATTTGAGACTTGTGTTTTTTTTTCAAATCTATTGAAATACATTAGAGGCTTGTGCACGTGACAACTAGGTTTTGGGGATTTTAATTAAGTTGACTTTGTTATCCGCATTATTAATTATTGTTAACCTTTCATTCTTATTTTACTTCTGCATTTTATCGTTATAATTGAGTTTTATGCTGACTTATCTTGGTGGGATAAGACGAGTACCATCACGTTCATTTTTAGGTCATGACACATGTGATGATGTGCTATCCGAAAAAGAAAGTGAAGAAGAAATTGAAGAAGAAAGAGAAGAAGAAATTGAACAAACATGTAATAATATTCTATCCAAAAGAAGAATAAAATTATTACATGATAAGAATGTTGCCTCTTCAAGATCAAATGTGAATTTTTTTTACTATCATTAGTGAAACTAAAGAGTATGTGTTTCGATATTTACTTCTAAAAATATTTACCATTAGTCTAAACAACTGATGGATGCTTAAACACTTGCTTTGTTTAGTGTAAATAAATAGTTGTTGTTTAAACATCTACCAATTGTTTACTATAAACAAACAATATATGTCTCTAACTTTTTTGTGCTTTGTTTTGATTAATTAATTTTAAAAATAATGTTCAGCTTGTTGATGTTTCTGATAGTGAAGAATTCGAATGCATAAAGTCTATTAATCTTATGGATTATAACTTCAAGACTCATTATTTCGAGAAAGGTGATTGTTCAAGTAAAGTTATTATAAGGTCAATTCTTGGAGGAAAAGCATTTGTTAAATTCAGAGAACTTTTGATAGAACAAGGCATTTCAGAGATGTCCAAGAAAAGTTGTTTTGGTAATTTTCTTGACATCTCAAATTAAGCAAGTAAATTTTGCCTCATTCATAGTTTATGATCTTCTACTCCGACGCAGAAACAGGGCAATTCCTATAGACTCATTTTGTAATAATAGAGTCACCATCAGGCGTAGAGACTGATAAAGGTTCTAAATGAATATTGAGACAGAAATCAAACCTCATAGCCACATAAGGAGTCACAAAAGACAATGTAGCACCGGGATCAAGCAAAGCATATACATCTAGATGAAATACTTTTAATATACGGGTCACAACATCTGGAGAACCCTCATGATCCTGTTGAGTCTGAAGTGCATAAAACCTATTCTTACGAGGAGCATCCGAACCAGAACAACTAGGCTGAGCTTTCCTACCATCCCTTCACTTAGTAGCGAGCAAAGAACACTCTCTCACCTTGTGGACACTTTTCTCGCAACTATAGCAAATATCCGTATCAGCTAAGCATTTTCCTAAGTGACTCTTGCCACACTTTCGGCAAGCGGGAATAGAAGATCTGTTGCCACCACCTCCTTGAGGTTTAGGGTTAGACATCCTATCTTTGTTAAACTTTGGGGACGAAACATTAGAAAAACCTTGACCAGAGAATTTTTGCCGGAATTGAGAACAACCATGTCCACGGAACTTGGAATGAGAAAAGTCACCATCACCAGTCCTTACCCTCTTTGACTCTCTTGACTTCTCCTTTAGTTTTTTCTCTTCGATCTGTTGGGCATGTATCATAAAATGAGAGATATTCATCTCCTTGATCGACATGGTGATATGACACTCTTTGACTACCATCTCAGACACACTTGATATGAACTTACTCATCTTTGCCCTAGAGTCGGCAACTATAGTAGGGGCATAGTTTGACAATTAAGTGAACTTCAATGCATACTCTTTCACACTCATGTTTCCTTGACGAATATTGATGAACTCAAGCACTTTCACCTCCCTCATCTCAAGAGAAAAGAAATGATCAAGAAGAGCCCTTTTGAATTTCTCCCAATCAAGAGGACCCGCATCAGTTGCCCTCTCTTCCTTCCATTGATTGAATCACACTTGAGCAACACCCTTAAGTTGATAAGCAATCAAGTCTGCCTTTTCCACCGGTTTAACTCCCATAATCTCCACAATCTTATGAATTTCCTCAGCAAACTCTTAGGGATCTTCCTCAATTTTGGACCCATGAAACTCCGAGGGATTCATCATAGTGAAGTCTATCAATCTTGTTGCCGCCGTACTCACATTTGGGTTCGCAGGAGCAATGGCCTCTCTATTAGCTTGAGCCGTCATAGCTTGAGCCAACACTTAGAAAGCGGCTCAAAACTCAACATGTGACACTTGCTTGGCCAAAGGATCAACTGACACTTGTGGAACCTTAGGCTCCATATTGTCATCCGCATTCCTTCTTATATAATCTCTTCGAGGAGGCATTTCCTGAAAAGCACCGGACAAGAGTTAGGAGAAAGACCTTTTATAGATATGAACTCTACGACACGACTTTAGAGTAGTGAAAGAAGTGAAGTTTCCTAAACGCCTTGTATCCTCTTATCCATAAATGTGGCACGCTTCACACTCATGAACAAAACTCTACTAGACGCAGCTTGTCAGATATCGTAGGACCTTTCTAAAAACTTGATGCTCTGAATACTAAGTTTGTCACGACCCAAAGTACCCCTATATGTGACATGGCTAATAAGACCCAGAGAGATCCTAAATAATCCACTTGACATAAGCATGGCGTAAAGAAAGACGATGTACTATCAAGTACAACATAATAGCATGAAGTCTCAAAAATAAATTCTAGATCATGTAGAGAATCTATAATAGTACAAGACTGAAACATAAATGCAGAAAACTAAACTCTGTCTGACATAGCCTTTCTAACATCATAGGAGTGGTTGGCACGTAACCCATACACCACATATAAGTATGAAACTGAAAAGACACTAAAAAAAATAAGCATCAATGGCCTTGTCCTCGAACCATGAGGACTCACCAATCCAGGCAAAAGTTACGGAGCAATCCCGATACTAACACGTCCGGGAGGAGGAGCGGCAGACCCTATATTATGAGAGAATATAGGCACAAATAAGCATTAGTACTATGCATGTACTAAGTATGGGGAAATGCATAAAAATGTAGGCATGATAATACGATATAATTTAAACATGATATGCATAACCAAGTAAAACGTAATAAAAGCCTTTAAAGAGGAATCATAAATCATGAACAAGGTCAATGCATATAGACAACCATAGAAAAGCTTTAAGAAAACCCTTGAAGAAAACATAGTTCATTTTGTGGGATATTTACCGTTAACTAACAATAAGACCATGTGAGTTATAACATGGAATCCAGTGTAACCCTCACACCGAAAAGAGAGAGTCTACTTGCCAAGGGAGAACTCTGTATCATTCATAATTGCTAAGGTGGATCCACTAGCTAGGTCATTTAAGAAAATCCTATGGGGCATGCAGTTTGGGACAATGAGATTGCTACTAGAGACCTGGCCTCTACTAACGGAAAGGCCTCCATCTCAATGTCCTCTTGGTGCTAAGTAAATCCCAACGGAAAAGACATAATCATTATCAAAATACTTGGAAAGGCAACAATTAAAGACTACCAATTTAATCATAAGTTTGTATTAGAATAGCTCCTTTCAAAGCCATGATTTTCATAAACTTGTTCATACGACACTTACATATCTAAGCATATAAATCATGACTTCCTTTCAAATGTGAGAAAATCTTTCACAAATCATTGACTTTTCATCTTAAGACATCCTTTATTCATAAATCATCAATTTTATAAAGTATGCATGAATCCATAATCAAGTCATAAATTGAAGTTCATAGTCATAATCAAGTATAAAGCATGGGTCCATATGAAATCGATTTGGAAACATATAATTGAATCAAATCATGCATAAGAAGATCAAATAATAACAATTGAATCATAATAAATTGGACCCATTAAAAATAGCATGAAATCCTAGATAATTTGGGTGAAATTGAATTGGAGATTGAGTTTCTTTTAAAACCAATGGATGAAAGGGATCCATTGGTGAATTTCCACATACCTTGATGTTCAAAGCTCTAAGAGATTGCTAGATGATGAGACGTTGAAACTTGAAACCCTAGCTTTGCCTTGAGAACTCTTGAGAGAAAACTAGAGAATAAGACTTGGGGAAATTTCTGGGATTTGAGTTAATGAGAGGGATTAGGCTAAGTTTGAAGAGTAAAAACAGTTATTATAGGGTTAAAACGACATAGTTTAGGGGTTAAAAAGGTAGAAAAAGACCAAAACACTTTTACTTAAAAACTGTCGGATGACTCCTACGGTCCGTAAGACTTTCTATGGATCGTCCTGGTCAACCGTAGAGTCAAGTACTGGAACCATAGATCCAGGACTGTTTCCACGACTTTCTTCTACGGGTCTTCAACCTTCCTACGACCCATAGACCTCTCTCGTAGCACCCAAGTTCAGGTCCAAAATTCCACTAAGTTTGGATCACTTCTCTGGTCCGTAACAATTTCTACGGTTCTTCTGTTCATCCGTAGACCATCATTAGAGACTTGAGATTTCCAAAATCCCAACTCAAGTTCCATGAGAGCCTCCTACAATCCGTAGAGATGTCTACGAACCGTAGATGAGCTTCGTACGAACTGTGTCAGTGTTCTACAACTTTCCCTTTCCATATCGACTTTCCAATTTCTGAGGTGTTACAAGAGATGGGAGGTAAAGATATTTCCACTGAGCATGTCAATTTGTATGCGACTAAGTTTCGTTCATGAAATATAGAAATTAAGAAAGGAAAATAACAAGCAAACAATAATATTTATATTCAAATTTGTGCGATGGTTACAATCTTTAAGAAATTTTAAGAAAAAAGATGTAACCCCCTGATTCTTCTCTTCACGATTGTCAATTCAAGAGCTTTACTTTGTTCTTGATTTGATGAAATACTTGCGGCCAAACACTTGGAGACGAAGACTTCTTTAATTTGTATGCGGAAGACTTGCAGATCGCCACTGAAGAGCGAAGATTCTCGATGTATTTCTGCGTGTTCTTCTTTTTCTTCTTCCTCTTCTGGTCTTATGAAGACCTCTTTATATTGTTGTGAGCTAGGGTTTTGGGGGTATTTTGGTTTTCAAGTAATTTTAGAGGACCTTGGGCTTGAAGAACATGAGTTGGACTCGTCTTGTCAACTTAATGAACTGACCCAAATGTAATTTGGACTTTATTTAAGTCATATAAATTTGACTTAAATATTAATCCAACTTTATTAACCAGTAATTTGACTTGGTTAATATATCATAAATTTATGGATTAATCCAAAATTTAATATGAATTTATCAATTAAATTCCACTATCTACAATAACTCATAGCAATAGAAAATTTAGAACAAACAATGGTGCAATTATTATTTTTGTAGATACGATGGAGAAGCTGACCATTTTTCTGTTTTTTTCCTTTATATTAAGGCCGATTATCAATTGAAAGTTTTCCATCAATTTCAATATCCATTATTTATTAAATCGAATTAAATAAAAAATACAGTAGAAGGGTAAATTAGTCCGACTACAACCGTTTATATTAATACGTAATAAATAGATTAAAAGTTTTGTTATAAGAAAATCAAAAATCGAGGAGATAAATATAATATTGCAAATCACGAAGGAGGTCAATGTTATCAGTTATGAGGTCAAACTTGAGGGGAGATTTGTGAAATTATTATTATAAAAATAATACATCTATGATAAAAAAGACATAATATTTTTAAAAAATATAAAAAATTATAAATAATATAGGAAATCAATTTATAAACATCTCTTGAATATGTTATACAAGATTCTAGGTCCAGCAGTGCTCCTTATCTTTGAGTTTTTCCCTAATAATGGAATTCCCTTGTGTTATTTTTTGAATTTGTTGAGGATAATTGAGTTTTGCAGTAGTTGAGAGTAGAGTGTGTCAATCTTCCTCTCCAAAGAAAATAGGAAAATGTCTATGTCTGTTGCAATCAAAAGCCAGTGCCTTTTTCCTTATCAGAGTCATTTCAATAATCGCCCAATTGAACTTCTTTTGCCTCAGACTTGTTTTCCAAGATTCAGAAATAGACCCAGATACCGCAATTGCATCCTGGCCAAAGCTGAAGACAAAGCCAGACAAAATTCGGAGCGGCAGCTTGAGGTAAAGTATTTTGTATACCCAGGAATTTGTTGTATTATACTATTTCACAATGGATAGTGAGAGGATTATTTGGTGTTGGAACGAAATGGAGTGAGTTGAATAGCCCAGAAAGCAGTATATCCCAACTAGTTTAGGAATTCATCCACACAAATTATTTATGTAGCCAACCTCAGCTAGTTTGGAACTGAGGTGTACAGAGAATTGGAGAATCCATTATTTGGTATTGGATGAAATGGAATTGACTAGAGGGGGAGTTGATTTATATACCCAAGTTTAACTAGTCTGGGATTGACATGTAGTTGATTCATCCTAATTTAGTATTGGAATGAAATGGGCTTGAAGTGAGGGAAATGAATATCGATGAATCATTTATTTGATTCCAACTAGATTGAGATTGTGGCAAGGTTGACTGTCTTGCTTGCTTCTTGTTGGTAATGAAGCTGTTGATCGGAAATATTCTAAGGGTCTCTTTGGAACCAGAGGGATTTAAAAGGGTTAAGATTATACATTTTGGGAGTGCAAGCTCTTTCGTTGATTTCCTTATCTGATTTTGATACATCATGCATGATTTAGTCTCTATCTCATTGGGTTATCTATTTTTGTATTTTCAGTATGAAGCTTCATTCCTTATTGTGTATTTATCTTTCTTAGTCAATAATATGATTTTAGTTTCCACAACAGCTTGTCATTTAGAGGATTTAGATTCTTCAGGTTAGTATATTACTAGCTTATTGAACTTTTGGTCTCAGGACCATATCATTTGATGAACTTAATAGGAGTTAAGGTCGAGGCCTCAAGAGTAAGTTGTAAGGTTCACTGTCAATATTCTCTACATTTGGACAGGACCTCATGCATTTTATGAACTCAATAGCTCCACCTTGAAAGTAGGTTGTCTCAGGTTCAGTTCCAAAATATGGATGGAAGCCTGTAGCTATACTTTGTTGGTATCTTTGCATTATTCCGTCAGCTAATGCTGTGCATAATAGTTCCAGCCCTAATTATTATGATAAAATAAGACATAAGGAAATGAAAGAAAGTGCAGTGGCTCGTACTCAGTATCCTAAAAGTTAAGTTGGCTTCAGGAACTAACAACATCATCAGGAACATGTGATCCTTTGTGTTCAGTTGATGAAACAAGCTCACAAGAATTTGAAGTTACTTACCAACCAAAGACAGATTTCCTGAAGGCCTTTGCCATTCTTGCTGCGGCTGTCACTGGTACAGTAGCAATAAATCAATCATGGGTGGCTGCAAATCAGGTGTTCTAACTGGAGCCTGATATTTTTATTTCAGGCATACTAATGAATTAATCTACCAAAAATTTCATTGGCTTGATCAAATCTCATGCTTCAGGATATTGCAATGGCGTTGTTGTTTGGAGTAGGATATATGGGCATCATATTTGAAGAGTCTCTTGCATTCAACAAAAGTGGAGTAGGACTTCTGATGGCTGTGAGTTTATGGGCCATTCGAAGCATTGGGGTAAGGCGTGACTTTATGTGAGATTACTTTTGTTTACACTACGTCGATTATTGAATGTTTGATAGTGAAAGTAAGCTGGATCAGTAATAGGAAGGTTTGTTCAGTCTTTAAAAGCAAACTTCTTACACATACTTTACTATTGCTATATTGTGAGCCATTTTTGACTTAGAGTGCTGCTTTATTACGAGCATACTACTTCTTATCTTGTATGCTCTGTGGAGCTCGTCCTTCATCCTCTAAGAAATAAAGCAAAATTTACACTTGAAATTGGAAGGTCCAGCCGTCCAGTGCATCTATTAATTCATTCAAATGTGGCTCCTATTTAAGCCATCACAAAGTTAAATTGAAAGAGTCCATTTTTTAAAAAAATAATTCTTAGTATATTGCATCTCAAAAGTTTAAGGGGCTAGTTTTGAACTTTCTAACAACTATACCACTCAACATCTGATGTGGCCCCACATTTCTCCCAAATCATAGATGTTTTCATGTTTCAACATACATAGATATTTCCTAAGTTACTTGGACTCTTCACTTTCGGTGTTGCACCCGTGTTGACACAACGTGAGTGTGGATGTGGGATCCCTACTGGATTTGGTCAACCGATTTTGGATATTTTGACCAAAATCGATTGAAAAATTCTAGAACGATACAATGATTTATGTAATCTAAACAAAAGCAAGGGTGAAATTAAAGAAAATGGGATAACTTGTATATAGAAACTTCTATGTCAGCCCTTTTCCTTTTATCTCCTTATGGTATTCTCCACCTAATTAGTATTTTCTCCTCGGAACACCTTGTAAGTTTTCCACATAATGTCTAATTTAGACATATAACTCTATTTTTAGATATTTCAATTATTTCTAATTGAACCTCGCACCTGTACCTAGATCCGTACCCTAGAATCTTAAAATTTACACCATGAAATATCTGACCTCAAGATCAGCACCGGTATTGGACAACCACACCCGAGTCCGAGCAACTTAGAATATTTCTACTCTATGTTATCAGTTGTTCCATTCATACTTGTGTTCAAGGAAAAATGTACACAGTGGAGATTCTTAGCAATCAGGCATGACCTATCCAAAGTGGGTCGCTAATCTGTTATCTTTTGTTACGACCAAAAAATCGGGGAAGTGATGACACCAATCCAACCCACCAATAGTTAAGTCAACCCAAACACAAAGTAACATCGAAGAATTGCATACATGAAAGTAATATTGAAAACTAAAATAAGTCATAATTGATCATTTTCATATAAACTCATAAAGAAGTACAGAAATAGATACAAAGTTAAAAGCTTCCCAAAACCTAGTGTCACAAGTACAAGCTTCTAGCATCCGAATACAACTTCAAAACTCTAGAATATTAGAAAAAGGAAACAACAAAAAGGAAAAATAAGGATAGAGGAGATTGAGGGAATTGCTGATCAGCCAAACAACTACCTCTAAATCTCTAATAATCAACTAGTGACGAGGATCACCTGCCACCCGTGCTCGGTTCGAAACCTGCACAACAAAGGTGCATAAAAAGAAAAGGGTGAGTATAAAATCTATGTGTACTCAACAATATCATCAAATGACCCTATCATGAACCGATGGCGAGGGTCGGCCCTACACTTCTCGAACTTGCTCAGTGTCAAATATCAAAACATCTCTATATGACCTAGACTAGCAGCTAAAACCAACAATAACATAATCAACACGATCATCAACTCTCAGAGAAAACTAGATAACCACCAAGTTAAATTCACAACACTTAAGAATGTATTCATCAAAAAAGCTCAACGACAACTAAGCAAATGTTAATGAATGAATCCAATGCAATGCACATGCTATGTATACACCCGCTTCCTCTGTCGGACAACGGGATCCATGGGGGACTCGCGAGGTCCTTATATTGGGCAGGCACACCACTCTGATCCATATTCAATAATGTGTGCTAGTGTGCAATTCCAATCCATAATTATCTATAATGTGCAGGTGTGTAACTCCAATCAATATATAATACATAATGTGCTGGCGTGCAACTCCGATCCCAATGAAATGCAATGCTTAATGCAGGCGTGTAACATGATCCCAAACAACAAAGAAACATTTACAAGCAATAATCCCATAGAGTAACTCAATTCCATTATCATTTCAAGGTTGCCATTTCAATCCCTCAGCCCATATAAACATCTTATTTCAACCCAGTGATATAACTAGAACAACAATCATCACAAGGTATTACCATAATCCGACTCCAAATCCTTAAAGGGGAATAAAATCATCAACTATCATGTGATGCGTCAAAATAAGTCACCAAACATGTAAAGCATGCTACTAAGGCAAGAAATCTACCCAAACAAGTCAAATAATCAAATAAAACTATAACATGACAGCCGACATAAATGCTCGTCATCTCATTTATATGGAACCCCCATTACCCATTACCGATGTACACAATGAACGATACACTAACACTTCATAAAGAGTCCAAGAAACCCTCAACTTGCCTTAAATCTAAGCCAGAAAAGTCAAATTACAGCTTGCCCTTCCTCAAAGCCTCCGAAAAATTCCAATCTGGTCAACTACGTAATTTACATAAGTAAACAAGTCTGTAGCACCCATATTGGCTTAGTTTTATTTTGTGTCCAAAAAGTTAACCCCGAGCTCATAAGGGAAAAACTGAAATTTTCCTTGAAAATCATGTTACCCATAACGCAAGGAACTTAGATATCAAATTCATCAAAACCTGAGGTCTAATCGACCTTCAAATTACCAAAACACAATTTCATGACTTTAGCTCGAAAATCACCTTTCTCATCAATCTAAAACACTGAATTAAAGGTAAAATATGGATAAATAATTAGCGAGAAAAGCATACATAATGGCTTAAAACATACCTAATGACGAAAATTTGAAAATCCCCTTTTGAAACGTCCCAAAATGTGATTTCAAGCTCCCAATATTGAGTTATGGGGTTTATGTTCGAAAATGGACTTTTAAATTTGGCCAGGTGCACTTCCTCTTTGCGAACGCGACGGGTCCCTCTTGATCGCGATTGTGATGCTTCCTTCGTAGACACGAAGATAAAAAACCACTCGGACCCGACCAAAATGCTCTTCGGGATCGCAGGTCCTCCATCCCGATCGCGATAACCAACATCTTCGAATTATTGGCACCATAAAACCAGAAAACCAGCAACCATGCATTGAGTCTAAAATTCCCGAATGGACCCTAGAGATTCGTTGGAATTCCTGAAGACAAATCAAATATGCTACTAGACTGAAAACGACATTTCAAGCTTGTAGGAACCATCAAAACACCGATCCGAGGTCATCTTGACCAAATATTGACCAAGGTGAACTCTTAACTTCAAAATTTCCAACTTTCCAGTCAATGGTCCAAATCACATCCGAAGGCCTCGTGAACCGAACCAATGGTCCAACTAACTCAAAAATCACCATCCTGACTTAACGGAACCGTCAAAATTTCATTCGAGCTCATCTTCCTCAAATGTTGACTTTGGTCAAACATTTCAACTTTCAAACCTTCAACAATAAAAAACACATTCAAATCCCGTCCAATCACCTTGGGAATCGTGCCACCCATCCCTGCAGACCACAAATATCAGTAGAAGCTATGGGTAGCGGGTAAAACAGGGAAAACACATAAAAATCTCAAAACGACTATGAGGGTCATTCTATATTCTTGTTGTTATATTGGAACTTATTTCCCGTACTCATGCTATACTCTTTAGTTATTTGCAGTTTTGGCAGGAATTATATGACTGCAAACATCAGTGTGCTAAGCTGCTTCTCCAATCATTCACATGATGATAGCATTGAATGAATGCTTTTGTAAACACCCTTATAATGTGGTGCAAGGGTTCTATATGAACTATGTGAACTCTGCATTACCATAGTGAATAGTAGCTGTAATGTAAGCAAATTTTGCGAAGATACATGAAATAAGATAATAATCAGAGATTGAACGGCCATTGAAACAAGCTATAGGATGGTTTTCTTATTAAGAATAATAGAATTTAGAGCGAAGAGGCCTTTTATTTTCCATTCACGTGGTGTTTTACAGTCTTTTATGTCCTTGGCAGGCCCCTTCAAATGACATAGCTCTTTCCCAGCTGTCACATGCGACTGCTGAAGTTAGTGAAATAGTGTTCTTTTTGCTTGGTGCGATGACCATCGTTGAGATAGTTGATGCTCATCAGGGATTTAAGCTGGTTACTGACAACATCACTACTCGCAAGCCAATAACTCTGCTTTGGGTGGTTAGTGATTCAATAATCTTTCCTGTTTCAAATTACTCTCGATTCTGTTTAGTTGCAGTTGTTTGTTTTTCTCTCTGAATATAGATGATTCTGTAATGTCTTGATATGCAGATGCATAGTTATATCAAAGAGGGTTTGCTTTTAATTGATGATCCTTAGTAGTCTACGTTGTGAGTGTTTCGAATTTAATTTGATTTCACTCCTAGATATTGTAGGATCGTATACTGCGCAGCAGATGGGGGTGGTATAATTATCCTCACTAGATGAAGGACATGACATACATAGATGAATTACACAAAGAAGGCGGCTACACATGAAAACAATGAGTCAATAATATGATTTACCACAGTAGCCTTTCATTCAAAAAAAAAATAATATGATTTACCTGAGAGTCAAGACTGCTTAAACATTTTTGTTTGCTGCTTGTTTCCTTCAATTGTCATTAACTTTCAAATGTGATGGCAATTTCAGGTAGGTTTTGTGACTTTCTTCCTCAGTTCAATCCTTGACAATCTGACTTCTACTATTGTGATGGTCTCCTTACTGAGGAAACTGGCACCACCTTCAGAATACCGAAAGTAAGTTTCAGCAGCTTTGAGCCTCATCTGTACAACCTTCTAGTAGGAGCAAAGAAATTATGATTTGCTCTCATATTTGGTCTAATGTTCTTATTTGATTTTGGAACATCAATCTTGATTTCCATAAGTCTCAAGAGGTTTTGATATTCAAATTAGAGAGAAGATCGGAAAGAACTAGGGATGTACATGTGTAAGCAAGTTAGACGTCTATAAGAGAAATGAAAAGCCCAGATTCTCTCAGGATGCAACTTTGAAGTAGCTCAAGGTTCTTCTGTTTCAATTGTGGGAAATTTTTTTATGAGAATCTCTTGAGTTAAATTTATGATTTAATAAGGCAGTAAATGGTTGTATGTGATGCGATGTTTTAAAAGCATTAAGTAGATTTTCACCATAGCTATATCGATAAGTGTCTTCTAGAACTTTACGCTTATTCTTTTAGCAAGGAAATCACCTTTGTGTTTCTGTGCAAGTATAGTCTAGACTCTCTTGTATCTCAGACGAATTATTCATTTTGAGTAATTTCCCAGAATTCTGAACCATTTCTAGCTTTTGTTTGTTCAGCCTTAACAGTTGAATCTGGTTTTCAAATTAACAATCTTCAAAGTGTGAAGATTGTGGATCTCCCAGCCCCTTATACTGTAAAACATAATTTCTAGGGATAGGCCCGAGAAACTTCTCCTGAGATAAATATCGACAATTTCTAATTACTTTGTGCATCCAAGGGTGTGGTCTAGTGGTCAATGAAGTGGTTGAGAGCCATGAGGTCTCAGGTTCAAATCCCAATGGGAACAAAAACTCAAGGTGATTCTTCCCATCTATTCTAGTATTGGTGAACAGAGTTATCTGTAACCTGTTGCTGGTGGGAGGTGGCACGTATCCCATGGAATTAGTCGTGGTGTGCGAAAGCTGGCCCAGACACCATGGCCATCAAAAAAAAAAAATACTTTGTCTTGCTCCTAGACTACCTGTTTCTTGCTCCGTATCCTTTTTCTGAAGGCTCTGTTGTCTTTACTGTAAAGTATATAATCTGTTAATTATTTGTTCCCAGGCTTCTTGGTGCTGTTGTTGTTATAGCAGCAAATGCTGGTGGTGCATGGACTCCCATAGGTGACGTTACAACTACAATGCTCTGGATACATGGTCAAATATCCACATTACCGACCATGAAGGTTTTTTGAATTTTTCTATCTCACTGCTATTTATTTACATGCACATCTTTCCTTGTGTTATAATGAAGGAGACAATCTTTAGGGAGGAAGGGAGAGAATTATTATCAAATAAGCACTGGATGGTTTTCGTTTGGTATAGCTTCCAATATTTAAAGATGATTAGTCTACATTGCAGTGATATTCATAGCATTGTTAATGTCATTTGAATGGTACACACTGCCTGAAATCATGCTTGCATTGGCTTAGATGGAAACTATAAGCACATTCTTTATTGAGGAATTCATATTTAAGTTTAAATGGATATATATTTGAGACTATGGATGAAGGTAGTGCTGAAATGAATGAAAGAAGCTTAAAGGTCAGTCTGCATTCTCTCAAACTGCACTCATTATGGAATAAAGTATGGATGATGGAAAGAAATATGCAACTTTTCAGTGATGGAGGATGGTTTATTTCAGTGCTGCCACTGGTTCTATCCACCGTGCATATTAATTTGAAAAAAAACTTTTTCCACTTGGTTATATTTGGTAAGTTAGTATTTACCAGATCATGTCTAAACCTGTATAATAGTCTTCACTTAGGAACTCTTTACTTCAGTTGCCTACTGAAGTCTCTATTCCAGTCCTGGTAACAGGTGCAATGCACTTTATCTTTTCGCAGGGTTTATTTTTACCATCAGTAATTTCTCTAGCTGTTCCTTTGGCTCTGCTGTCCCTTACAAGGTATATTTCTAGCATAGACCTGAAGAGCTTCTTCAATTTCGGAAATATTTCAAGAAATTAGAGTAGGGATGAAACTATATTAGAAATTATTTGTGTTCAGTGAAGTGAATGGGAAAGGACAAAACTCCGCTGAGGTTCTGGCATCCGAACAGATGGCTCCTCGAGGACAGCTAGTTTTTGCAGTAGGACTTGGGGCTTTAGTGTTTGTACCAGTTTTCAAGGCCGTGACTGGTCTACCACCGTACATGGGTATACTTCTTGGACTGGGAGTTCTTTGGATAATCACAGATGCGATTCACTATGGAGAATCTGAAAGACAGCGGCTGAAAGTACCACAGGCTTTATCACGCATTGACACTCAAGGAGCTCTTTTCTTCCTTGGAATCCTATTGTCTGTTAGCAGGTATAGCAGAATCGTTTGGGTTTTATAATACTTACAGCAGCATGGCAATCAAAAAGTGCATGCAGAACTCTTTTCTTGACAGAATAGATTCATACATCATAACCTTAATCATTCTAAACCAGAGAATTAACTCTGTTAAAAAATCTGCAATCCTGGTCATTTGGCATTATATCGTTCCTTAGTCTTGATTAACAGGACAACCACTATAAATGAAATCATTTGGGGAAATGGGAAGTGGTTCTTATTTTACTTTTGCGGGTAGGATGGGTGAAGGATCTATTACTCTGTTTTGCTCATGCATTGTGTGACTATAAACCATCATCCATGCCCATCTGAATTAGATAGCATAACATGACTAGTCGTTCTGGCATAGTAACATCTTTTCCATAGCCTGGAAGCAGCAGGTATTCTGCGAGAATTGGCAAATTTCCTTGATGCCCATATACCAAGTAGTGAACTCATTGCAAGCTCAATCGGGGTTGTGTCAGCAATCATAGACAATGTTCCTCTGGTTGCAGCCACCATGGGAATGTATGACCTATCTTCCTTTCCCCAAGATTCTGAATTCTGGCAGCTAGTAGCATTTTGTGCTGGTACTGGTGGATCCATGCTAGTAATTGGTTCAGCAGCTGGAGTAGCATTTATGGGAATGGAAAAAGTCGACTTCTTTTGGTATATGAGAAAGGTACATATGCTGCTGCCTGCTATTTTGATGCACCACTTTGAACATTTCTTCTTCAATATTTGTCACTCTCTATCTCTGCAGGTTAGTGGGTTTGCTTTTGCTGGTTATGCTGCTGGTATTGCTGCGTATCTTGCAGTACACAATCTCGACATCTCACTCCCTACAGCTCTGGCTCAAATTCCTTTCCTTCATGGATCTTGATGTGATCATTGGAGCTATCAGTAAATCTGATCGTTTATGTATTCTCTGCATCAAGTTAATCAGCAGAACATATGAATACAAATGATCATCTATAGAACTACCAGTGTGTTGGCCTAGGTTGGAGATTAAAGCCCCACATGATGAAATTTATTGATTCTAATAGTTTAATAATGTAGTGTTTCTCAACTGCATTAATAATTCGTCGTAACCGTGGGGGTTACTGGAAATCTAGTCCTCCCCACCCATTTTTTCTCTTCTTTCTTGCTTTTTATTGCATGAAACGTGAGATAAGTTGCTAAAGCTTAATTTTGAGTTAGTTTCTTTGTCAGTGAGCTAGCTTCCTTTTATTCAGGATTGATTACAAACCAGATGCAGGTTATAGAGCTCAGGGAAGAACAAAGAAATGCTCCTACTCCCTCAAAGCCAAAAGAAATACAATATGTCAAATTGAAAACTCAGTGTAGTAATAATACCTCCAACTTCAGAGCTGTCCTACGCTAAACTACTTGTGAACAACAAAATCATCAAAATGGCTTCATAGAGAATTCAGATCCCAAAATAATAGCAGCAAGGCACCACATGAGCGGTCTCACAGCAGAAGCCAAAGGCTCCGTAGCTGCGGCTGCCTGTTGAGTCACCAACTTTCACTGAAGCAGCTTGCACACCGCAGGCATGGCTCTGCCAAAGTGAGCCAAAGCCAGCGGGGGTGGCTGCATCAGAAGCTGCTGCATCACCAGTTTGGGACAAAATCTTAAGTCTTCTAACAGACCCTCGAGATTTATGTTTAGTGAAGTGAATGCGAACCGAACATGCTACCCAACCAGAAATGACATTCCGGACTCAACAAAATTGATGAACCAACCAATAGAGTTGTCTCGATAAAGAATTGACAGAAGTCTACACCAAGCAAACAACCAAGCATCCCAAAATCAACCCAACAACTACAAGATCCGAACCAAAGATCCTATCAGACCAAACTCAACGCTCTAGGGTTAAAGGTGCTAATGGAAATCTTATTCAAGCCCATTTATCAAGAATGTTCACCAAAGTCGACCCTTTCAACACAAAAACTCCAAATAAGAAAACTCAACCAAAACTCTCTCGACTACCTTGAGAAGTGGAAGTTTCACCCATCCCAATAAGTCAAAACACAACATATGAACTACAAAAAGGGGTAAAATAGTAAAAACACATCAAAATAAGAAAATGACCACGAGGGCCATTACAACATTCGCTAATAAAAGGACTTTCGTCCTCGAAAGTTAAGGAAAGGAAAGTGCCGAAAGGCTCGAAAAGGTGAGGATACCTGGTCAGCATGTTAAGCTCGGTTTGCCAAGTAGCCTCCTCAATCGGATGATGCCTCCAGTGAACTTTAACCAATGGAATATTCTAGACCTCAACTTCCAAACCTGCTATCTAGAATAGCCACAGGCACCTCCTCAAAGGCCAATGACTCATCAAGCTGAACCATATTCCATTGAAGCATGTGAGACTTATCCGGAACATACTGTCTCAATATAGAAATATGGAAAATAGAGTACACACCTAAAAGAGATGAGGTAAGGCTAACTCATAAGCCACCTCTCTGATAGGCCTTAAAGTCTCAAAAGGCCCGATGAACCTATGTTAAGGCTTGCTTTTCCTCCCGAACCTCATCATGCCCTTCAAGGGCGACACTCACCGAAACACATGATCTCCAACCATAAACTCTAGCGCTCACACTCTCGAATCGGGATAGCTCTTCTACCTACTCCGAGCACTACAGAACCCCTCTTGGATCACTTGGACTCTATCCATGGAATCATTCAATAATCAGTGTCTCAAGGCCTAACCTCAAAAGCATCAAAGCCGCCTACTGTAGATCAATACCTTCTACCATATAACGCCTCGAATGGAGCCATCTGAATACTCGAACAATAGTTATTATTATATGCAAACTTCATCAAATCTAAGAATTGGTCCCAGTGACTTTCGACTAGTAAATATCTAATTTGACTTTTAACTATAATAACGTGCAAGTGTGCAAGAAGAGTTTGATCCCGGTTTTAACTAAAATATTTCAATTAACAAATAAATAAAACTAAGTAACAATGACTTCAGTACAAACTGTGGTTGTAATCAAGGTTGGAAAATTTCAGGGCTATGACTTTTATGAGAATTCATGCACAATTTTTTCAACCTTAGATTTTTCTGGGTGATTAATTTATTGACTTACGAGGATAATAATATGGTTATGTAATGACCCTCCAGGTCATTTCTGTGTTAATGCCTTCTTTATGTCGTTTAGAGCGTTCCTGTGGTGACCCCAACTCATTTATGAATTGCTGGCACTAACTGTTCGGTCGCCTGGTCGTTTGTTTGAGTTTTATGTCTATTTTTCTGTTTTGGAGCTTTTAAACCTTGAAAATTTGATTTCGATCATAACTTCAGGTAAACGACCTCAGATGAGAATTTTGACGGTTCCATCAGCTCCGGAGCGGCCAAATTAGGCTAGAAGCATGGTTCGCCTGAGTCCCGAGGTTTTCGGTGTAAGTTTAAGGCCAGTTAGCTCCTTAGTCTTGGAAATTTGGTTTAAGGTTGACTTCGGTCAATATTCTTGGAAAACGCGCTCGGATGGAAATTCTGACAGCGCGGTTAATTCTGAAATGCCGAGTTTGGTCTAGAACGACCTTTTGAGAATTACCGGGAGCTTCCGATCTGATTTTGAGGCCTCCGGTAGAAGTTGGCTAAAATGGCTTATTGGGTGTGGGACCCACTTTTTGTCGAAACAGCCTCGTATGGAAATTTTGACTGCCCCATTGAGTCTGGAACGTCAAATTTGAGGGGGTAGCATATTTCGTTTGCGTGCACGGGGTTCCGAACAAATCCCGAGCACCCCGTCGGAGTTTTGGAATTGTCCAAAACTTAGCTGGTGCAGCTGTCAAAACTGCAGACTCATTTACTCTCCGCGTTCGCGGAGGTGTGGGAGAGTCTACTCCGCATTCGCGGAGGTCTGTGTAATGAGTGGTTCCCTGAGCTCCGCGTTCGCAGAGGTTTGTTGGGTGAGGGGAGATTTTGTTCTCCGTGTTAGTGGGCCTGGGGCCGCGTTCACGGAGCACTGATTGGCTTACCTCCGCGTTCGCGGAGAAGAGGGGCTTGGCAGTGTCTATTTAGTGAGGTCGAAGCTCACTCGTTGGAGAGCTTCAAAACCTCATATCTCCCTCATCTTGCACCGGTTTTTGGCGATTCAAAGTCCCAGGTGTTCAAATTCTCGTTGGCTTCGTGGGTTTTAGGTTGGTTGGTCCTCGAATTCTGTGAATTTGAGTGGTAAATTGGTTTTTGGCCTATTTTTGTTAAGTTTTGCATTTTGTTGTTGTTGGCTGTTAGGAGTAGATCCGAGCCTTGATGGGCGGTCCATTTTGGGATTCAAGTTCAGGGAAGGATCTAGGACCTTTTCACGGAGTCAATTTCAGAAAATCCAAAGCGGGTCTTACTTTGCCCGATTTGACTCCAAAATTGGTCTGTCCCCGAATTTGTTGATGTTAGTGTCTAAACGACCGTATTGACGCTGTGATTCTATTTTTGATAGCTTGGCAGCAGTCTGAGGCCGTACAGAAAGGAAAATCTCCGGTTGAGTGACTTGGAGCGCTTGTGATCGGTTTTTTGGTAGGTTACGGCTTCCCTTCTTTCTAGATTGAGCTTGAATGTGTAAATGCTGGTTGATATGTGTGAATCTGGGGTGGTTAGCTTGTATTGTTCCCCTGCTTATCCTCTTTCCTATTTTAGAATTGATTGTTGGGCTGTTCTGGGTTAGTATCATGTTGTAGTTGGGTTGTTGACTCAGATTGTTGGTATTTGTGTTTTGGGTTATCTGTTGTTGCATGAGTGGGTCCGGGTGATTTTCTTCCGTGCTTGGTTGATTATTGTGATTTCGGCCTTAGCATAGATTAAGGTAGTATTGCCTTAGTCCTATGCACCTGTTGACTTGAGTATGTATCCGACGTTGATTCGGATGGACTAGATCCTTGTAGACTGGTATAGCAGACTTGGGTCTGATAGCATGAGCCTTAGTTTAGGCGATCCGTGGCTTTCGGATCTTCCAATTCTTTCCCCTCTATTTTTGAGATCGTGGGATGCTGCCGGAAGATGTTGCATTGAGCCGATTGACGGTTGGATTGTGTTAGGCTGGGAGCCTTCGTTTGATACTCTTGTGGGGGCGGTGGCTCGTGATGTTTAGCCTTGCGTTGTATTGTTCGTAGTGGCTTTATCTGGTTTGAGGTTGTTAGCTCCAGTACGTAGCTGATGTTACGCGGTTCCCATCTGGTATTTCTGGCGCTAGGCTGTTGGGGGTAGGCTACCAGCTCCGGTCCGTAGCTGACGTTATATGATTGCAGTCCGTTATTCCCAGTACGAGTTCGTGGAGCGTAGACTACTAGTCCCAGCCCGCAATTGACGTTACCCAGTTGGAACCGATATTTCAAGTGCTAGACTGTTGAGCGTAGACTGATTATTTCTGGTCCGAGATTGACGTTACCCGGTTAGAGTCTGGTATTTCTAGCTCGTGACTGATGGGGATGGGCCCAGGTATTGTTCCAGCTCGAGACTGACGTGACTCGATTAGAGTCCGGTATTTTCAGCTCATGACTGATGATTGGGCAGGGCTCAAGTATTATCTTTTTGAGTCCAGGACCCATGGGTGTTGCAGCTTCTAGTGTTGGATCTTCTTTCGTTACTATAGATTAGCCCTTCTGTGTACCTGTCGGGCTTATGGGGGTCCGTTCAGATTTTATTTCAACTTGAGCACGAATTTGTCCAGCGGGTCTTATGGGGGGCCCAACTGGGTTTAGCTTAGCTATACTCAGTTTACTTTTCGCTTTTCTGTTTCCGTTCTGTTGACCTCTGTTGTTGTTGATTATATCTTGTCTGCCTGTTTTTACCTTTCTTGCTTAGTCGGCCTATGATGCCTACTGGGTACCTGTTGTTTTGGTACTCATTCTACACTCTGCATCTGTTTTCATGATGCAGGTCCGAGCACCAGTTATCAGTGTTGAGATCGGGCCTGGAGCTGTCCTTTCAGGAGACTAGGGTGAGCACATGGTGTTCTGGGATTACCTATTTCCTTCTGTATATATATTTTGGCTTGTCTTTTGTTTTCGAGACAGTTGTTTCGGTGGTCCACTTTTGGGACTTGTACTCTTGTTAGTAGTTCTATACATGTGACTTCCAGATTTTTGGGAGGTGTCTTGTATATTTCATTTTGGTTTGGTTTAGCTTCAGCCTTCTTTTATGTGTTCTTGTTGTATGCTTCCGCTTGGTTTGGACTAGTTTCCACTAGTAGTCCCATTACTGCTAAGTTCCGGGATAGAGTTTGGCTTGCCTACCGGTGGGTTGTAGGCGCCATCACGACTTGAGAAATTGAGTCGTGACAGGTTATGCTCTCCCGAGCCTCTACCGTCTACCAAAGCTAGACACTTAACTAATCGTTGAGCGGGGATAGGTGAATCAATTCTGAAGCATTACGTTATCTTCCCATTTCTTATCCAAGTGAGGCAAGATAGGTATATCCCTATCCTAGATGCAAATCAACAATTTGTTTTAGTGAAGAATGATCTCACTCTTTATATTTTGCATTCTATCTCTCAATCCGTCTCCTGAGTTCAATATGAGACAATATATGTGTCACGCCCCGAGCCTACACCCTAGACGTGGTCAGTACTCGAGAACCATTCTGGTCCCCAAGAGAACCCTTAGCTTGGCTAACTACTTAGCGGAAGACTGACTCAAGCATTTAAAGGTTTAAAAAGAAGTAAATCATTAAAATTGCAAAATGCTCATCTCATACTATCTGAATAATACTAAATGCAATAATTATAGTTTGCAAAACATCTCAAAGGAAAAGAAAGTACTGAGAGACTCCTCAACTCTATCTATCTATGAAGCCTCTATAGTTCAACATGGATGTCGGGACAAGACCCACAACACCCTAAAATGACTAAACTAAAAATAAAAGTAGAGTCCTCTGGAATGTAAGGAGGCTCACTAAAAGCTATCTAAAGTGCAAAGTGATCTACGGTTCGTGGTTTATTCTACGGATCATAGATCCCATCCGTGGAATTTATATTGAATTTTTGGGCTCAAAAGTCCATTCTACGGGTCCAATCGACGACCCGTAGTAGTCCTTACAGCCCATAGAATGGATCCGTAGGTATTAGATCCCAAAATTCAAACTTTTTGAAGTTTTCGATGGTTTGACAGTAGGGTCGTAGTTCAAACGACGGCCCGTAGATTGAATCTGTCTTTCACAGACTCAGAAAACTAAACTCTGATATGGCATTCTCTAGTAAAATAGCCATAACGTTTTACTCCGAACTCGAAATAAGGCAAACTTGGTGGTGACTTTGGAAAGAGGACTAAAAGACATTCAATTTAATAGGTGATGGGCCACCTAATTTATTATGTGCTGGGAGATATGATCGTTTAAAGTTGACCTAAGTAGAATCTTTTGTCAAAACTTAATCGGTAATGAAGCTTTCAACTCAACTTTGTGCTAGGAGGTTCTTGTGACCTTAAATCATATCCAAATCCATTCGAACACCAAAGAAATGACCTTTAGACATATGAGTAATTTAAGAATCACCTGATACGATTTTGCATGCAAATGAAGAATAGTTCGGGTCTTAACTTAAAATTTTTTTTAGAGGTGTTACAATATGTATTTCAATGGTGATCAAGCATCAAAATAAAGTAAATGAGAACATAAGAATAACTCATTATGATAACCAAACTTCACCTAAAGTATTATAACTCCACAATCATTTGTAGCCGCAACCTTAGAAAGATAGGATTTATCCACTCGTAATTTGATTCACAAGTTTAGAGTCTTCAAAATACATTAAAGAATTAAAGAGATGAAAAAGAGTAGAAAAGAATCTTAAAAATCATGTCTCCAAGTCGTGCATGCATTGTTCACAAAGTAGGAATAATTAAAATATCACATAAGTGTCCTATTTATGGTAGAAAAAGAGTGCAATTTGCTGATCCTAGGTCTATGGCATGTTCCTATCGCAAAGCGACCTATTAGCTGAAGTTCAATTTTTTTGCCCAAATCAATGGCACACTTGTGTAGCAGAGTAGTCTATCTCGTGATCTCCAAAAAAATTTCCTAGCTCCGCACGTTGAAGTGCTATTTTTGCTTCACTTCTATTTTCTTGATTTTTCGTCACTTCCCATTCACCCATTGGCTTTAGCTTTAACTCCTATGCATTCCCTCTTAAATTTAAGCTCAATCCATGTGCAACTCCATCCTACACAACATCTAATCAGATTTGTTAGTTCATGGATACAATTACGAATAAACATGCGAACACAATAGATTTTATTCTCGAACTTAGCTAAAATATAAGTACAAACTTGGCATTTGGGCACATAAATATGCCCATGATCACCATCCACACTTAAAGCCTTGTTCATCCTCGAACAAATCTTTGCATTCACACCAAAGATGACTCTGTCAACGACTTTACACAAGGAATTTAAGCATGGCCTACAAGGACTAACATGGCTAGCATATTTCACACCAAGCATATCACAATATCATTATCAACACACATATGACTTTATCAAGACCTCCTAGCCTCAAGAATTGACTTTACAACTTTTAGCAAACTCCTGCATATTACTCATTCAAGAAATCTTATAAATGACCACAAAAGAGTCACCCATAATCACTCACAAGGAAGCAAAAAATCAGAATAACGGGTGTAAAAATAGAATTTTGCTCACTCTCCCAAGAGAATTCTCATGCACTCAAGATGAACTATAAGCTTGTCCTTAATGTAATGCTCCACTAATGTAAGAATATGAAGTTCAAGATCAAATAGGACTTTTCATGTTGTAACGTAGGCTAGGGGACAGGTAGGAACTATATTTGGGTAAAAATAGTGACTAATGTTCCCAAACGCTTTATTACGTCACAATTTTCATTTACGAACTTCTTTAACAACACATTTCATACCACTTTTCTTTTTCCCAATTCTCTTTGTTTACCCCCTTTAATTAAGTTAACCTACATTATGATAGTAGGAAATCTTCGATTATTACTCAATTCTTTTCTCTCTTTTTTTTTGTTTTTATACTCCCTACTAATCACAACTAAAGATTTTTCTCTCCAATAACTATTACTTTGGTGGTCTACATTTACTCCTTCCTTTTCTCAATCTTCCCACTCTAGTTTTTACTTAATTTTTCATTTGAAGCACTTAGGCGTTTTGGGATCAAATTCATGGTCTATTGAAAAAATGGGAATAAGCTTCATATGGGGCTGCCAAAGAACAAGGTGAAGTCTCAAAGAGGCTAACTAGGATCATACATTTAGGTAGATAATGCAAGGTATAAACAAGGCTATCAAAAATACGCTTATATCTCTTCCTAAACTCACATTTTTCATTTCTCTTTACACACACACCGGGTAAATTCTGGACATCAATATGCACATGAAATGTAACAAGAACTTACCACATATGGCACATGTTTAAATCAAGAAGGATCTCTATAAACTCTTAACAAATCAATTGCAAGAGTTCATATTTAAGCATAAGTCAACTTGAGTCAAATAAAAGAGCCTATGTGTCTTAAATATAGTCATTCAATCATGCTTTTCATATTTCAAACTTGCCTCATGCAGTCATGTAGCCTATCAAGAACAACTTAACACAAACACAAAAATAATGATGAAATTACCCTCGTCATCCATCCATCATAGGGAAACATCACTACTACGACTATTGACTAAATCCTAAGAAGAAAATATTTTTTAGGCGGTTCAATGGGACTATCCTTGAGAAAATAACTGAAAACACAAGCCAAAAAACTCAAACTAAAGAATACAAAAGCAAACTAACTACTTATTTACAAAGTAACTCCATACCCAACCACCACACACTTAAAACATTAGCATTATCCCAGTGCTATGATATAATCAACAAAACAAAACAATAGTGAGGTGTTTAGAAGCTCCTTGATCAATCATCCATGACCTCATCCTCAGCCTCAACCATCATAAGGGGTAACTCAGCTTTATCCTTTTTCTCCTCATTGGACTCGTCATTCTAACTAGTGTAATGCTTTTCCTCATTAGTGGGGACATCATCCTCTGTGGGCTCTTCATACTCTGGCCCATTCGTCAATATAGCCATGGAAAGAGGGTTCAATAGATAATCCTACTCAACTTGCCACAACTCATCACATGGGGACGGGTTCCCTCCATTTCTATGCATCATCATCAAGGCAATACACACGAGCAGTAACATAATCATCTCGAGCATGTCGCTTGGATAGTGTAAGCACATGCCCATGTTGGGTTTTCGGCCTCTTAGTGTTGGCCACATCTATTGGTACCATCACTAGAGGTGGTTTGTAATCCAGATCCTCTTCATCCACCTCATGCTATCTCAACATCCTTGTCAACAACCACCAAAGCCATATCTAGGACCCTCAAGCACCTTAGCGTTTCTCATGGTTGACTTGATGACAACCCCAAAATTGATCTTTGTTTGAGTCATCAGAGTCTGGACCAAGTACACTATATCCCTAGTCTTATCAATCATGTGGACTCTGAAAATAAGGCAGTTGCACATGATTTTAAGCCACACCTAAGCCTCCAATTCATCCAAGCATAGGGGATATTTTTATGGTATCCCATTAGCCATGGAAAGTTGTAACACCCCAAAAGTTCCTAAGCCCAGATCAGACCTTAGAAAGTCAGAGTAATTGATATTTGCAATTATGGTTTTTTCCCTACTTTTTCACGGATCGTGAAAGGAACCACAGGCCGTGATGAGATCCGTAGACCAGAGCTCAAAAATTGGAAATTTTTTCAAGAGAGTTTCACGGACACATTCACGGATCGTGAAGGCTTTCACACACCGTGGATCGGACCATAAGCCTAGACCCCAGAACTCAAAAACTCTGTCTTTCACGGACACTTGTATGACTCGTGAATAGATCCACGAACCGTAGAAGCTTCTATAGAATGACCTTCGGAAACCCAAAAATTTCTCTCTATATACAGACACCTCCACGGGTCATGGAATGATCGACGAATCGTAGAAGGCGTCCATGGATGGCCTTTGTCAGTTTTTACTCAGGGATATTTTAGTCTTTTTCCACTCTTTTAATTCCTATACTATGTCATTTTGGACTATTCTAAGTGGGATTAATTGATTCCTAGTGACCCTAACCTCCCATTCTCTCTTAACTCTCCCAAATCAAAGTTTCTTCTCTCTCAAGTCTTCTCCCAAAGCAATAACTAGAGTTCCAAGCTTCAAATCTCTATTCCAAGAATCAATCTAAGGTTTCTACTCCATGTATGTGGGATTTCATCAATGGGTATCCCCTCACCCATTGAGTCCCGAGAAAATCTCAATTTCTCAAGTTTATGATTCCTATAAGCTAGAATATTTTGATGGTCTTCATGCGTTTTCATTGTAAATCGGTTTTTCTTCATGATCAGTCCTAATTGCATGATTTCAATTATAATTCCATGTTTTCAATGATAATTTCATAAACTTATAGCATGCAAGTATTTTCATGACTCAGAATTATGCTATTTCAGGTGTATGTCTCAGATTATTAGATTTTCATAATTTAAATTTTAGATAAAGTATGTTCCAAATTATTTTAAGATTTCATGATATAAGATGCTTTCAAATAAAGTATCTCTCAATGTGATTTAAGTTAACATGATTTAGGAGCTATTCAGTATTTATTAAATATCAGTATGATTCAGTATTATCATATTATTATATTTCCATATTATGCATATTTTCATTGGGAGTACACTTAGCACCGAGCGACCTTAGGGATGAAGGTTTTCGGTTAGCGTACGTGGACCTTTAGTAGTAATCTATAAGTTCTAGAACTATGTGTCGTAGTAGGATTTGTTTCAGATAGACATTAGCTTAGTGGATCCACATTAGCTCAGTTATCAAGTCCCTTATGATGGCAAGTATTGGACACCCTATTTTCAGTGTGGGGGCAGTACACTAAACTCTATGTAGTAACTCACATAATTTATGTCAGTTTTAGTATCTCCCATGATCAGATTTTTAGTTATTGCATGACCTTGTACTTATGTATTTCAGTTCAGTATACCTCAACTTCATGTTATGTTACTTGGTCATTGTATCAACATGTTTTACAGGTTTAGTATGTTCAAATATCATGTTTATTATGCATATTCCTTATACTCAGTATATTCAAAGTACTGATCACATACTCTATGCCTATATTGTTTGATAATATAGGTTTTGACACTCAGTATCCAGCCCATGGTTAGTATAGATACAGTCAGCGTTGTAGCAACTTTTAGTGAGTTCTCATTATCCGAGGACGACCCTCTTATCTTTGATTTCAGTATTTCACTTCAGTTTCAGACAGTTGGAGTTAGCTAAGGATCTTTCCTAGCAACTCATATTAGTAGAGGCTTTCAGATACTCAGATATAGATTCATCTTATGTCACTTCTCTCAGATATTAGTCTATCTTAGTATTATAGGCTTTATTCAAATATTACAAATTTAGCCTCCGCATTTACTTTCCAGTTTTCTTTTGTTTATGCAAATCATAGTGTCATGCCATGACATGAGGTTAGCTTGGGGTCACTTTTGGCTCTAAACACTGTGTCACATCTAGGGAGTAGTCTCGGAGTGTGACAAAATCCCATTTGGCACTTGCCTCCCACTAATCATATGATGAATTGCGATATACATAGGTATGATGTTAAAACCATTCAAGGAATAACGGAAGAATTTTGAGTCCCTATATGACCATTTAATGAGAATGAATCAAAAAATATTCTCTTTCCTTGAATGAGGACCTCATGAATGCATTTGTCGAGTTCCTAATTTACATAGAATTCTCTAATCATGTTGAGGTTGCATTCAGTCGGTTCATTAAAGATGAACTCCATATTTAGTTCTCTTATTCTCCTCATAATCTTGGGAACTCCGTTTCGAGGATGTCACTATAAATACTCACTTCATAGAAGTACTTAGACTCCGTGTGAGCTCTATACCATCTCTTGCCTTTCGCCGTGACTATTTTGATGCCAAATCTCCTTGATTGGACTCTAGGTACTGCAAGTTCCGATGAAACTCTAGCATCGTTTGCACCCTTTTATTTAGCCAGGTCCTTTTATTTTCTTTGCCTATCAGACATGATTAGCTCACATTAACACAAGAGCATTAGAATTAGTCTTAGAATTATGAAAGGTTAAACAACATGCAGTTATAAATGCTATCATAGGCACCCCAATCTTAGTCGCTAGCCCATTCATGAACATGAACCATTAGGGTACTCAAACTTCCCCTATTTACATTTATTATAACACCTCAAAAGTCAAAAGTTGAGTTGAGTTGGAGAAAGTTCAGAAAAATATTACAAGGATCTGGTGCTACGTATCGACCTACGGGTCGTAGGAAGATAGACACTGGGTAGGATTTTTGGAAATTCCAAGTACTGAAATCTGGCCTACGACTTAACAGAATGAGCCGTAGAAATTTAGACGGGCCGTTTATGGCATTCGTGGAAGAGATTCAGAGAAAGTAAAATGAGACCTCAATCTACGAGTTGAGATAATGAGTCGTAGACTGTTCTACGGGTCATAGGAGTGTCTCGTAGAACTGATCTTGACTTAGTGAAAGTTTTAGCCTTGAACTTGGGTTCTATGGGAGGGATTTACGGACTGTAGATCAAAAGATGAATCATAGAAAGGTCTCATGGAAAGTTGATTGAATTTTGGATTACTGAAGTTGGTTCTACGGTTGACCAGTACGGGCCGTAGAAAGTTCTACGGACTGTAGAAGCTATCCAGCAGTTATTTTTAAAGGAATTTGAGTATTTTCCTATGCATTTAAAAACTATACTATATCGTTTTGGCCCTAATTTTAAGTCCTATGACTACCCTTCTATTCTTAAATCTACCCAAACCCTCTCATTCTCTCAAATTCCCAAATTCCATCCAAATTCATCCCTTCCAAAACCTCTCAAGCTTCAAGGGAGAAATCTAGGGTTCAAGCTTCAAGTCTCCTTTTTCCTCCATTGCGTTTGGGCTTAGATCATCAAGGTATGTGAAAATCCATCAATGAGTTCCATTCACCCATTGAGTCCCAAAAGATCTCAATTCACCAAATTTAATTTCAATCAAAATTGATTAGGTTTTCCCCCTTTCTCCGTGGGTCTTAATTGTTATGATTAAATTATGTGATTTTAGTCTTCTTATGAATAATTTAATTAAATTACATGTTTTCCAATTGATTTCATATGGATCCATGCATTATTCATGATTTTGACTATGAGTTTATGAAGATGTGAGTTTATGAAGGAATGCTATAAATTTATGAAAGTTTATGCATGGTTTATAAAAAGATGTTTTATGATCTAAATGTCGGTTTTGAGATGAGCATCAATGAAATTGTGAAAGGTTTTCTCACATATAAGGAATCATGGATTGGTGAAAGGTTTTCTTACACATGCATGATTCAAGATTTAAGAAGCTACTCTATGATGATTTAAGCTTGGATTAGTAACTAAATTGTACTTTTTCATGTATGATGTTATGTTTATGAAAATGACTATTTCATTGGAATTTTACTTAGCACCGAGAGAATATTGAGATGTAGGATCTCCCGTTAGTAGAGGTCGGGTCTCTAGTAGTAATCTCCTTGTCCCTAACTACGTGTCCACGTAGGACTATCTTAGAAAGACATAGCTAGTGGATCCACCTAAGCTAGAAGTTCATGGTCCTAACCTTGGCAAGTAGGAAATCTCTTTTTGGTGTGGGAGAAAGACACCAAATTTCATGTTATAACTCACATGGACTATGTCGGTTAACAATAAATATCCTAGAAAACAAACTAAGTTACGTTTAAAGGTTTTATGAAGCTTTCATTATGATTTTAACATGCATTGACCATGTTCATGATTCATGATTCCTCTTTAAAAGTTTTAATATGTTTTAACTTGGTCATGCATATCATATTTTTTCCTTATGTCCCTTTATGATCATGTTTCACATTTTTATGCATATCCCTCATACTTAGCACATTCTATGTACTAGTGCATACTTGTGCCTATATTATTTCATAATGTAGGGTTCGATGCTTCTCTTCCTTCCACTCGTGGCTAGTTGCTTGATTTATTGTTGAAGACTTGGTGAGTCCTCATGTTCCAAGGACCATGTCACCTTTACTATGCTTTCTTATGTTTTAGTTTTTAGACGTTGTATGTGTTGTATGAGTTACATCTCAACCACTATTGGTGTATTAGATTGTCTTGTCGATACTATGATTAGATTTCCGCTTTTATATCAAACGCTTTTATGATATGAGACTTTCTTCTTTATTTTTTGTATTTTCTATCATATTGTGTTGTATGTATGTCAAGTGGCTTGTGTAGGGCTTCTCGGGGTCTTATACACCATGTCACATCTAAGGTGTACTTGGAGTTGTGAGAAACTTGCTATTCAGAGCACAAGGTTACTACTAAAAAAACTAGATTTAGCGACTGACAAATTTTGTAGCTAAATAGCAAATTATGTTGCTAATCCCACTTAGCGATGAATTAGCGACTATTTTTTTGTTAGCTACGAGAAAAATAGTGACAGACTAGCGACGAAGTTCGTAGCTAAATGCAGTATTTTTTAGTAGTTTTAGAAAATGGTCCTAGAATATCTGACAAGCCGCATTGAATAGAGTCTTGTTCATGAATGTGAAGCACTCCAAATTTATGAATAGGAGACTACAAAGCATTTAGGAAACTTCACTTTTTTCATTACTCTAAAGTCATGCTATAGAGTCTATCTCTATAAAGATCCTTCTCCTAAATCTTGTCTGATGCTTTTCAGGATATGGTCCATCGAAGACCTTACTTGAGAAGGAATATGGGTGAGAATGTGCAGCCCGATGTTCCTCAAGTTCCGATTGATCCATTGGACGAGCAAGTGACTCATGCCAAATTCTGAGCCATTTTCCAAGTGTTGGCTCAAGCTATGACGGCCCAAGCAAATAGAGAACTTGTTGCTCCCATGAACCCAAATGTGGGTACGGAGGTGACAAGGATAAGAAACTTCACTAGCATGAATTCTCCGGAGTTCCATGGTTCCAAGGTTGATGAGGATCCTCAAGAGTTCATTGATGAGGTGTATAAGAGAGTGGGAATTATGAGATTGTCTACAGTGGAGATAGTGGAGTTGGACGCTGATGTACCGTGAGTTTACGGTACTTTTGATGCATTAGACTTAGAATTTTGCATGATACTTAAGTGGTTTGGTATTAGATTTGATGTTATTTGTGCAAAATTTACAGGGAATAGGATTTTGGAGCAGTTGAGGAGAATAATGCAGCAACAGTTGATTTGTTGGTGATGAACAAGACAGTCTACGGACCGTCAATGACTTGACGGGTCGTCAGTTGGGGTCGTAGGTTCAGGAGCATGAAGAAATTGGCTAAGTATGGAATGACGGACCAAGATGATGGTCTGTATATCCTGCTACGAACCGTAGATGCCCAACCATAGAAAACTTCAGAGAGGGTCGCATGCAGAGCTCGAATGACGGAAGAACAGGACGAGTCGTACATGGAATGACGAGTCGTAGATCAGAACCGTAGAAAAAAGCCCTCAAGATTTTGCCCAATTGCTGATTGAAGGTTGGAACCTACGAGCCGTAGGTATGTATATGAGTCGTAGGTTGACAACCGTAGACGACACTACCCAAGCCGAATTTCCCCAGATTTCCTTTTCCTAGTTTAATTAGGATTTATTTTCTATATATACCCTATGTAAACTTCGTTTTAGAGTTGTTGAATATTGTTTGAATATTAAGTTATTGCTTTGGGAATTGCTTTTCATCTTTGGAGAAGATTAATTCTTAAAGCTTGTTTATGCAAAGCACTTTTGATTTTCAATTCAAGATTGTGGAATTCATCTCTATTCACTGTAAGTTCATGATTTCTTCAAACCCAAATGTTAATTGTGATCAAACAAGCATGAGTAGCTAAATTCCACAACTAGGGTCGTGGGAACCATGCGTAATTAACAAAAGTAAACTTAATATTGTGTAATTCTTGAATGTGTTTATGCATGCTTTTGTAAATCTCTTTGCTTAGAACGTTTTCTAATGGTTGCAAACATTAGAACATCTCCTAATTCTTGCGAACCCGGTATAGGCAGTAATTAATATCTAAGAGATTATACAACAGAGATTTAGTTGTCGATAATCCGCTATCTAATAACCCAACCTAGAAATAGCTGTGGGTTAATCTGGGTCAAAGGTAAGGGTTGGTAAATCAACACACGTAGACGGACCAAGTTGCGGAGTGAAATTCCCTATTTAGAGGACCAATCACTTAGGGATACATAACTTACCGATCATGCATGCTAGACATTGAAAAGAATTACCATTGTTAGGTTTACTACGTTAAGAGCTTATGAGGAACACGTAAACCCTAGTTTCGTTCTCAGATTGATATCTTAAAACTGCAAGTTTTGTGTTTTGGTTACTTGTTACCAATCGAATCGTAAATTATTATGTCTTTCAATTATTGCAAATCTTCCCCCCCTTTTTACTTCTTCTAGAAATAATCTGACTAAACATACACTTAATCTTAATTAGCCTAAGTATGAACCATATTCCTCATGGGATCGACCCTAACCTCTGTTAGGTTCTATATTTGACAAGCGACCGCTTATACCTCCTTAGGGAGGTGTAGTTTGGGCGACATCAAATTTTGGCGCCGTTGCCGGGGAATAAGGCTTTTAGATTAGACTAATTTTGTTAGTGTACGTTTAGTCAATTATTTTCGAATTTACATTTTACTGTTGTTTTTGATTGTTTTCAGACTATAGTTCTTATGTATGCCAAATACACGAAGTCAAGGCAATCCCCTAACTCCTTATGATCTGGAACTCAGAAAAACTTTGCGAAAAATGGCCGGACTAGGTCAACAAGTTTTGAGAGAAGATAATCCAAATGGCGAACCTCACCAAGAGGTACCTGGCATTCAACCGCCAGGAGTTGTGGTTCCACCTCAGAATCCACAACAAGTTCAAGTACAGCATCAGCCTGCACCTGATGTTCGCCGCAACTTGGAAGTGGATTATAATGATACAGGCTCAACTGGTGCTATAGTTGTTCCTCCACTACCACCTGGATTCACATTTGTGATCGCAAGCAGCCTGATGCAGATATTGACCGCTCGAGGACTATTTGCTGGATTACCATCGGAAGATCTCATGCTCACTGGACCAAGGTGACCAGCATTTGCAAAAGCAGTGTAGGAAATTCAAATCTTGACATGAACGTGGTTGGCCTACGAGTGTTTCCACTGTCTCTAACTGGAGATGCTACTGTGTAGTTGAATGAGCTCTCATATAACTCTATATTCACATGGAATGAGCTGCGTAATGCGTTTATTGAGAAATATTTCCCAGTCTCAAGAAAGCTGAATCTCAAGGACAAACTCAACAACTTCAAAACTCTTCCGGGAAAGTCCGTCAGCTGTTCTTGGGATAGATTTACAAGTTGTATGAGGGTCGTACCAAACCACCGCATCGATGATGAGTCACTCAAGGAATACTCTACCGCGGAATGGACGATAACGGTAAGGCGGTGCTTGATACTATTGCAGATCTTATGGATCAATGACTTTCTTGGAGATTGCGGAGAGGCTTGAGAAGATCTCGAAGAACAACAAAGCATGGAACACCAGAGCGTCATCTACGACGAAGAGTACCTTCTCAGTACAAGCTGCTGAAAATTCATCTCAAGATGAACTCCGTGAAGAGTTGGCGCAACTAAGAACTGAAATAGGCTTAGTACTAAAGCATGTGAGTGGTAATGCAGAGAAGGTTAATGCAGTCCAATATCAACAGAATGTACCACCAAATGATTGGTACACATATGAGGAGGATGCGAATCTTGTGAATGAGCAGCCGGTGGGTTTCCGGCCAAACGCCCAAGGATCCAATCAGGAAAATTGGCGCCAAGGTCAAGGAAATCAAGGTCGGAACTATGGCAACTACAATAGGGAAGGACAATATAACCGCGAAGGGAACTTTAATCGCAACAACAATTACAACCAAGGCGATCAGTACAACAGGAATGATAGGAGCAATGCATATATCCCTCCTGGTAATAGAGATGGTGGATCAAGTATGACTCGCATTGAAGATATGATGAACAAGATGATGAGGTGATTTGATGTCACGGATGACAATGTGAAAGAAATATGGACTGATATCTCAGGCATCGGGCAAAAGGTGGAATCACATGCAGTAGCAATTCAGCAAATAGAGCAGCAGTTGAACCAACTATCTGTGAATGCAAATTCGCGTCAACAAGGAACACTTCCCAGCAACACCGTGCACAATCCCAAGAATGACGGGCAATGCATGGCAGTGACAACCAGAAGTGGGGTACAAACTATTGACCCACCCATGCCAACAGAAGTGGAAAGCACAAAGGCGTCTGATGAGGGTGAGAAAGAGGTAGCAGAACTACCCAAAGAGCCAAAAGTGGTTGAGGCTGAAGTAACTCAAAAGCTCATCCCCATGCCACGACCTCCACCTCCCTTTCCACATCGATTAGTAAAGAAAACAGAGGAAGGGAAGTATAAGAAATTCTTATCTATGCTTAAACAATTATCTGTTAATGTTCCTTTGATTGAAGCTTTGGAGCAAATGTCGAGTTATGCTAAATTCATGAAAGACTTGGTGACCAAGCAGAGAGCTGCAAGCTTAGAGGAAAGTGACAAGTTGCAGCATTGTAGTGCCATCGCCACAAGGTCACTGGTCCAAAAGAAGGAAGATCCTGGAGCATTCACCATTCTATGTACTATCGGCGTGATGCATTTTGCAAAGGCACTTTATGACTTGGGTGCGAGCATAAACCTCATGCCGCTTTTCGTGTTCAAGAAATTGGGCTTAGCAGCCCCTAAGCAAACTGCAATGAGGCTACTGATGGCCGACCGGATGATAAAGAAACCAATTGGAGTACTGTAAGATGTCTTGGTAAAAGTGGAGGCATTCATCTTTCCGGCGGACTTTGTGATTCTAGACTGTGAAGTGGACTTTGAAGTGCCCATAATCCTGGGTAGACCGTTTCTTGCAACAGGGCGCGCTTTGGTAGATTTGGAAAAAGGACAGATGAAGTTTCGCTTAAACAATGAAGAAGTGACCTTCAATATTTGCAGAACAATGAAGCACCATAGTTACATCAAGGCGATATCAGTGGTGAGCTATGTGGAGGAGCCCAAACCAGAGGTGCCCATCGAGGAAATACTAGGAGTTGAAGCACTTGCGGCTGTAATCATGAATTTTGAAGGCGATGGAATCCCAGAAAAAGATGCATTGGTGGCTGCATTAAATGAAAGTGTGATCCATCGTCGTCAACCCAAGCTGGATTTGGACTTACTTAATCAAAAAACACTACCTGCAAGACCATCTATTGAGGAACCCTCGGAGTTAGAGTTGAAAGCTCTTCCAACCCACTTGAGGGATGTATTTTTAGGCCAGAACAACACATTGCCTATTAGTATTGCTGCTGACCTTAATGTAGGGCAAGGTGAGGCTTTAGTTGCGATGCTGAAGCATTACAAAAGGGAGATAAGATGGACAATTGCGGACATCATCGGTATCCCAACAGGGATTTGCACTCACAAAATTTAACTCATGCCGGAAAGCATTCCTAGTGTGGAGCATCAGAGAAGATTGAATCCACCGATGCAAGAGGTGGTAAAGAAACAAATTATCAAATGGTTGGACGCCGGTGTAATATATCCCATAGCTGATAGTAAATGGGTATGCCCGGTCCAATGCGTGCCTAAAAAGGGTGGAATCACTGTGGTTCCAAATACTAAAAATGAGCTTGTTCCTATGAGGCCAGTCACAGGCTGGAGAGTTTGCATGGACTACTGCAAACTAAATGCATGGACAGAGAACGACCATTTTCCATGCCATTTATGGATCAATGCTAGATCGTCTTGCTGGGAGAGGGTGGTACTATTTTTTGGATGGATACTCGGGGTATAATCAGATCTCTATAGCCCCTGAGGATCAAGAAAAGACTACATTCACATGTACCTATGGTACATTCACTTTCAAGAGGATGCCATTTGGACTCTGCAATGCACCGGTGACGTTTCAACGTTGCATGATGTCTATATTCTCAGACATGGTGGAGGACACCATTGAGGTATTTATGGACGATTTTTCTGTTGTTGTTAACACTTTTGATGATTTCTTGTTCCATTTAGATGAAGCGTTGCGTCGATGTGAAGATGCAACCTTGTGCTGAACTGGGAGAAGTGTCACTTCATGGTGAAAGAAGGTATAGTGTTGGGCCATCGAATCTCCAAGAACGGTATTGAAGTGGATAGAGCTAAAGTAGAGGTGATTTCAACATTACCCCCTCCCATCTCTGTAAAAGGTATAAGGAATTTCCTAGGGCATGTAGGTTTCTATCGCAGATTTATAAAGGACTTCTCCAAAATTGCACATCCTTTGATCAAACTGCTTGAAAAGGAGGTGAAGTTTGACTTTGATGAAGCATGCTTGAGGGCGTTTGAAGCACTGAAGGGGAAGCTGTCCTCTGCACCAATTATCATCTCACCAGACTGGGAAAAGTCGTTCCAGGTTATGTGCGATGCGAGCGGAGTAGCACTTGGCATAGTGTTGGGACAAAGGCGCGACAAAATACTGCATCCTATATATTATGCAAGCAAAGCATTGAATGCTACCCAAAAAAACTATACGGTCACTGAACAAGAGTTGCTTGCGGTTATTTTCACGTTTGAGAAGTTTCGATCCTATCTGCTGGGTACCAAGGTAATAGTACATACTGACCATTCTGCATTGACGTACCTCATGGGGAAAAAAGATGCTAAACCAAGGCTGATCCGGTGGATTCTATTGCTACAAGAGTTTGACTTCGAAGTTCGAGACAGGAAAGGAACAGAGAATCAAGTGGCTGATCACCTATCCAAACTAGAAGATGAAGCTATGTAGAAGTTGGCTGATGGCCTAGGGATTAATGATGCCTTTCCGGATGAACATGTATTAGCTGCTTCTTTTGATCTTATTCCGTGGTTTGCAGATTTTGCCAATTATTTGGCTAGCAATGTGGTGCCCTCAAACCTATCAGTCCACCAACGGAGGAAGTTCATGGCTGATGTGAAGAAGTATTTTTGGGAGGAGCCCTATTTGTTTCGTATCTGTGCTGATGGGATTATTCGTCGTTGTGTGCCCGAGGTTGAGATTATGAGTATATTGGAAGCTTGCCATTCATCCTCTGTTGGTGGACATCATAGTGGCATCCGGACTGCTCACAAGATCTTGCAATGTGGGTATTACTGGCCTACAATTCACCAAGATGCTCATGATTTGGCCAAGGCATGTGATCGATGCCAAAGGGAAGGAGGTGTTTCAAGAAGGCAGGAGCTTCCTATGAATCCAATACTAGTCATTGAACTCTTTGATGTATGGGGCATCGATTTCATGGGCCCGTTTGTGAGTTTGAATGGCATGAAGTACATCTTGGTAGCTGTTGACTATGTGTCAAAATGGGTGAAAGCTATATCGCTTCCAAACATTGAAGGTAAAAGCATCACCGCCGTTCTAAAAAAGAACATATTCTCCAGGTTTGGTACACCAAGGGCCATAATCAGTGATGGAGGTTCCCACTTTTGCAATAAGTTGTTCAAAGCGTTGCTGGAAAAGTATGGTGTTCATCACAGTATAGCAACTCCGTATCATCCAAAGTCGAGTGGGCAGGTTGAAGTGTCCAATAGAGAGATTAAGCAGCTTCTGTCAAAGACTGTGAATGCAAACCGCACTGATTGTTCATGAAAGCTCGATGATTCTCTATGGTCTTACCGTACGGCATTCAAAACTCCCATAGGTATGCCTCCTTACCAACTTGTTTTTGGAAAATCATGTCACTTACCTGTAGAGCTTGAGCACAAGGCGATGTGGGCACTCATGAAGCTGAATCTTGATTGGGGTGCTGCAACCAGTCAAAGGATGACGGAGCTGAATGAGATGGATGAGTTTTGCCTCAAAGCTTATGAGAGTTCAGCCTTGTACAAGGAAAAGATGAAGAAGTACCATGATCAAAAGATAGAAAAGCGCAGTTTTGCTCCTGGTGATATGGTCCTCCTCTTCAACTCAAGGTTGCGGTTGTTTCCTGGCAAGCTAAAATCAAAATGGACGGGTCCATTCAGAGTTGTCCAAGTGTTTGCCCATGGCGCCGTGGAACTTGAAAACACGAAAGGGACCAAATTCAAAGTGAATGGCCAGAGGATCAAGCTCTATGTAGGCCATCACAAGACGGTAAATTAGCTAATTGAGATATGGGGTCTTGTCGAAGTCTGAGTAGGCAAGACAATTGCATCGTGCCGCGACGTTAAATCAAGCGCTACTTGGGAGGCAACCCAAGTTGTAGATTCTAGTCATGTTAGGTTTCTTCTTCTTCTTACGTATAGGGTCCGTGTCCAAAAAGAGTCAATAAAAACAAATGGAAGTCCTAACGTTTGTGACGTGTGCAGGAAAATAAGACAGGTTTTGCAGAACATTAAGTGCAGAAGGGTCTACGGGTCCCATCTACGGAACGTAACTCAAATGACGAACCGTAAATGGAACCCGTAGACTTGAATATTCCGGAGCAGTTGCAGCTTTAAAGTCTACGGTTGCACAGTACGAACCGTACATCATTCTACGGACCGTAGTCTGCATCCGTAGACCCCAGGTATATTTTGAAATTTTGTCAAGTGTTAAGGCACATTGACGAAGATTATTGACGGTCCGTCAAACTACCTACGGCCCGTCGACGGGAAACCGTAGACGGTAGTCAGGGTTTAAAATTGACCCGACCCATGGGTTAAAATTATAAAAACCCCATTTTTTAAAATTCTTCCCCCATTTCCCTCTACTCCCAATCGTTACACCCCTTCCACTTTCCACCCCTCCATCTACCAAACACCATTTCATTCACCCCCTCCCCCATCTACATATACTCCCCACCAAATCACTCTTTCTCTCCGGCTTTTTCAATTTTTTCCATTTTGTTTCTTTTCTATTCCACCACCTCCACTGTTTTCATTCATCATCTCGTGGGTCCGGAGTTTTACTCTAGCGTAGTTATGACTTTTCATACATAACATAAAAGATATGTGTTTTGTTGGCCATTTACTTTAATTACCAAACTGGAAATTGGCTTGGTCCGTATCCTGGGTAGTAACTTTTGTGCGAAATTGTGATTGTGTGTAGTTTTTAATGTTTATGAGGTGTTTTATGATAAGGGAAATTGAGTATTTTGTTTGAACAATGCATGAAGTTGGTTTTGTTTGAATTTTAGACCTAGGGGTTGCCTATTTTAGTGATCAATGCGTTAGAGAGTATAGTTGAAGCCTTATGATTACATAATTACTTGATTCTATGTTGTTTGGCTTGATATTGTGGTGTTTGCTTGGTTAAAATTGTGTTTGTGAAAAAATAAAAAAATAAAAAAAACTTGGTATAACTGACACTGTGTGGTCGACGATCATAACCTACGGTTCGTAGGGCAACCTACGGACACTAGGTCCCTCCCGTCAATATGTCTCCCCAGATTAGGCAAAGTTATTTTTGGCGGTTCGATCTACGACCCGTAGATCCGTTGACGAACCGTCCTGCATACCGTCAATTGCACTTTAGAAAGTTGAAAATAAGACTCCCCTATCTACGGTCTAGTCTACGGCCCGTAGTTCTTTCCCGTAGATACCAAATATAGTGGCAGCAGTTTGTTTTCTTGTCTTACTTTATTTTGTTTCACATTTTTTTCCTAGTTACTAATGATGGCTCTACAGGTACAATGCCTCCGAAAATAACACAACACTATAAACGGAAGGCTACTACTTCTACTCATGCACCAGCTCCTCCGGCCCGACGTCGGTTGCTCATAGATGAGGATTCAGAGAAGAAGTAGAGCGGGTTTGAATATGACCCACCCTTGGGAGCCAGCTCCCCCAGGTCACCCCGGACCACTAGGTAGCAGGCTAGTCAGATGGCTACAACACAGACATCGGAGCAGTCTACTTTCGGAGGAGAGGAGAGCACTTCCCAGTCTGACGAGGAAGTGCATAGTTCGAGCAGGGGTGGAGAGGCCTCTCCGACCGGAGTTGGCCCTATCCTCCAGCCAGTGGCCCCATCCGATGCCCAGTCTGCGCCTGTGTCCACTTTAGGTTCGGAGTCTGATTCTGGTTCTGCCTCTGGGACCGGTTCGGGTGATGACGACCTTGGCGAGGAACACCCAATTCGGGTTGCAGGAGAGCCCAACCTATGGTGTGTCCCGGGCATGTTTCATATTTATCAAGAAGCCATCTCTCAGAATGCCCAAAACAAGTCCGCTAGGCAGATAGAGGAAGAGCGGCGGGTTCTTACAGGTAGCCTTCACACTATTCCCCAGATACATGAGTTGTTCAGGAAGCATCACTGTGAGTGGATGGCTGAGACACTTACTCGGTATAGTCCGATCATGGTCCGTGAGTTCTATGCCTCTTATGCTGCCACTGTCCTTTAGACTTTGCCCCGGTGGGCAAAGCCATTAAAAAAGCCACCACTCCAGTCTACCTTAATCCGGGACATTCCCGTTGACATTTCTGAGGCCACACTACGCCATTTTATTTACGTCCCTTCACATGCTCAGCTTATCAACACGGCCAAGTTTGACTATCGGATGCAGCAAGTCCGCGGTCGAGCTATGAGAGATGCTACGCATCGAGAATCTTTCCTGAAATGGGTGGCTGGCCACATTATTGAGCAGGGATTCCATGTTGAGTGGGTTCGAGACATGACCCTGTCGATTAAGAAGGCCACACTTAGCTTTGCAACAAAATTCTGGTGTTCTATCGTACATACCCGGTTGTCCCCTACTATGGCGGATAACCAGCTGACTTGGGACTGGGCTGTGATGGTTGCCTGCTTGATGGCAGGCCAGGAGATTGATTTTGCCCGTGTGCTCATTGCGGTGATACATGAGCGTGCCTTCCGGAAGACGACAACCTTGCCCTTTCCTTGCCTCATTTTTAGGTTGTGTCATGAGGCGACGGTCCTGGTCTATTTTGTTGATTCATACGTTACGGTGTCTAAGACCATGGATATTGGTCTTATCCAAGATGACACCAACCCTACCGTACCGCGCAGAGGTAATTTGGTGGAGCTACCACCCATGGGAGAAGCCTTGGCACCCGAATAGATTGATGTTACAGCTGCCGCACCTGCAGATGAGTCACAGGGGTCCGTGCCCCCACCTACTGCTTCAGCTTCTACAGCAAGCACACCCCAGGCTCCACCGACTACAGGGGTTGCCCTACTCCCCATCGCTAGAGTAAGCCGGTTAGAGGCTCAGATGGCAGCTCTCCTACAACATATTCGCCCGTGGATGCAGAAATCGATAGAGGAGTTCGAGGCCCGGATAGAGCAGATGATAGATTCAAAGATTCTGGCTGTTAACTGGCGGATAGATGTTTTTGAGAGCCGGATGATAGAGAGATCCCAGCCTGGACCGATGATTGATCTTACCGCTTTCTAGACGGAGTTATCTAGTCTCCGAGCTGATCTCAATGCCTTGGCTGCCACTGACCTTCTCCTCCGAAGTTGTATTGATCAAATACGACAAAGTTTATATGGAAGATTAAATGAAGAAAAGTATTTAAAAACTTACAATCTTTTATTTATGTAAACATGGAAAGAGCTACAGGCGGAAGAAGCATTAAAACATTTAAAGAGAGAGAGGTTTTCAGTAGTGGGTGAGAAAACTGATGCCTTCTAAGGAGAAGAGAGAATTCCTTTTATAGAATAAGGATTCTTTTCTTTACAATAATTAAAGATAGACAAATCAAAGTGTTCGTCGGTGAGTGGGGTCTTTTACTTTTATAAAGTAAAGTTTGTTGGATTCCTTTTAGGAATAGTAAAATGTCTCTTTTTGAAAAGTAATTCCGACCTTTGGTCTCTACTTTTCTCAAGAGCCAAGTTTCTATTCGTAATCGGGGTCCACATATGATTGTGCTATTCCTTTGAGGTCGCACATGTCCCCGTTACTGCTCCCAGATGATGCTGCATCACTGATTAGCTGCATTATCTGTGTTTCTGTATAATCTTCCAGATTATCCATGGCTTTCTTGAGCTTTGCTTTTAACTCAGCTTTAGATAATTTTGAAGTAGTGGTGCTGCTTGTTCCTGCAACATTGTTAGTAGGCCTGACTCCTGCTGGCTTAGGAGTCCATCCCTTGATCATAACTTCTTTTGCTAAGAAGCGAATTCTATCTATGTCTACTTTGGTGAAGTTCCAAGAGATAATATAAGATATTCTTTTTTGAATAAAAAATTTACATAACTTGATATGCTCAGTAAGAGTAGAAATCTCTTCTTTGCTTTGAAATTCATTAAACCTGATATGGAATTGTTGGGGTAAAATCTGTAAATTTCCTCCAAAAATGTTCCACCATTCGTAGAACCATCTGGGAATAACTGCTTTTATTACCTGTGGGCAATATTTGACAAACCAGGTGTGTCTTGGCCTTAAATAGATGAAATTGAACCAAGCAGCCTTATAATCATGTCAATTATAGGTTTGTGGCCTATGTTGCATAGATAATGCTATCGGAGTATGCAAATGATTTGTGTACCATTCAAACGGAGATAAAATTCTCTTGATGGTAAATCGAGAATACCTTATGAACTCAGGATTTTGTTCATCCCTGTTGTGCTCAATTTCTATGGATTCTGTATCTACCAGAATAGCTTCGTAGAACTTTCTGGTCTTGTATGAACAATCAGTATCAACGAAATTGTTGTCAGTATAACAAGGTTTTATGAGAGTCTCTATTCCGAGATGTTCATAATCCTTATCTATGGCTAGCAAAGGTACCATCTGAGTAGTTACAAATTCAAAGTTTTCTTCTTTGAGAGGAGATGCTTGCTTTGGAACTGGTAGTTCAGGCTTGACAGCTTGAGCGAAAGATTCAGGAGCCTTCATTACATAATTATCCTTTGTTTGAACAGAGGAACTTGTTGCTTCAGGGGTAAAAGGTCTATTAGGCCTTAGTTGAACCAATTTAGTTGGATTTGGAGGAGGTGGTGCAGGCAATTTAGGATAGTCTGCCAACAGGGTATATCTATTATCAAAAACCGATCTTTGTGGGGTTTTTGCCGGTGTCAAGGGTGGTAGGACGAATGGTTTCGTCATTTGTTTTCCTTCTTTCGAAGGAGTGTTAGGCTTGAAAGGCCTCATTTTTTCCCTGTAAAAATTCTCTTGTTAGAAAATCTGGTAAAGAGTTATTTTCTCCTTTAATAAAATCTATTTGAAAATCAAAGCTAGATAGTAGAGCTTGCCATCTAGCGAATATTTGTTTTGAAACCAAGTTTTTTACATCTTTTTGTAAAATTTCTTTAGCCGATTTACAATCAACTCTTAGTAAGAATTCTTTATTGATAAGATCATCTTTGAATTTAGTGATACATAGCACTATAGACAAAATTTCTTTCTTAACAGTTGAGTAATTCTTTTGCGCGGAATTCCAGATTCCCGAAATAAACCTGACTAATTGTTCAGAGGAGTTTGTACTAGATCTTTGTTTTAAGATTCCTCCATAACCAATATCTGAAGCATCGGTTTCGACTATCATAAAAGCATCAGGATTTTGAATCCTAAACAAGGGAGACTCTGAACTAGTCTTTTGATGGTAATGACTGCTTGGGTTTGTTCTTTTCCCGAAGGGACAGGATTCTTTTTGAGTCTTTTATATAGGGGTTCACAAATTTGTTTGACATTAGGAATGAAATCAGCAACATAATTTAGACTTCCTAAAAACCTCTGTAATTGGGTTTTTTCTATAATATCATTAGGAAATTTAGAAGAGAACTCAATGGCTCTACAGATAGGTTTGTAACTACCTTGGTAAAGGTCATGGCCTAGAAACCTTATAGAAGTTTGGAACATTTTTATCTTTTTAGCACTGACTACTAAACCATTACTTTTAACAATCTTGAAGAAAATATTTAGATGCTTAAAATGCGAATCAATATCATTAGAAAAGATAAGCACATCATCAATGTAGATAATAGACATGTAACTATAATCATTAAAAATGTTATTCATGATATTCTAGAATTCAGAAGGAGCATTTTTCAGATCAAAAGGCATAACATTCCATTCATATTGTCCAAATGGGACATTGAAAGCAATTTTATATTTATCTTTGTCGGCAGTTTGAATCTGCCAAAAACCTGATTTCATATCAAACTTGCTATAGATATTAGCCTTATAAGTTCTTTTTAGCAAATCTCTTTTGTTAGGTATCGGGTACCTGATCCATTTTAAAGCAGAGTTAAGAGGTTTGTAATTAATAACAAGTCTTGGTGCTCCTCTTTCTTTTTCTGCACTATTGTTAACATAGAAAGCAGAGCAACTCCAAGGAGATTTAGAAAATCTAATAATCTTATTTTTCAATAAATTATCAATTTCCTTTTTACAAAATTCCATCATTTCATGATTCATTTGAATAGGTCTTGCCTTGGTAGTAATAGTTTGTTCATTAAATCCTTCAATGTAAGGTAATTCAACAATATGTCTTTTTCTTTCCCAAAAAGCATTAGGAAAATCAGAGCAAATTTCCTCTTCAAATTTTTTATGAAGGCTAGTTATTTTAGCAACCATCTCCGGGGTTTTTAAAATTTGCTCAATTTTTTTGATTTTAATTTCTTCTTTTAAGAAATTCACATGCTGAGATAGAGAGTTTATTCTAAAAACAGTTTTTTCTCTGATAAAATTACTTTCTTCTTGGGAAAGAGTTTTTACAAAAGGAAAATGTAATTATTTTCCAAGAATAGAAGTAGTAATACCGCTTAGATTAGTGACAAAAGGTTTTATCTGAGTGATAAAAGGTATTCCAAGAATAATATCTTCATTAATATCTTCAGTAATGATAAAATCATTTGTTAAACAAATATTATTGTTGCAAATATGAGCTTTAGACAGCTTATAATTAATTTTTAGCAACTCACCAGTAGCAGAATATAATTTTGAAGTACTTTTTTCCAAATACTTAGTGGGAACAATACCTTTAACAATGCAATTTCTATCTGCACCACTGTCAAGTAAACCAATTCTGTTAATAACGAAATCTTTATTTATAGTAATCTTAACAGGAATATGATGACTTTGCGGCCTGATAGAAGAAATAACTGTGATACCTGGACTAGAAGTAGTCGCAATATCAGGAGTAGGTTCAACAGAGAGATCAATATTGAAGGGAGGATAATCTAATTTATCCTTATCTGGAAGATTTTCAGTTTCTTCCTCAAGATTTTGATTGGCAATCTCTTTGAGGATTTTTTCAGCAATGACATCAGTTTCGACTTTCCCAAGTCTAGACTTAATATCTTTGATTTCCTCTTTGAGAGTTTTGACTTCATGATGAAGATCAGATATGGTAGGTTCGGCATTTCTTTCGAACCTATTCATGATTTGTTTCATGCTGAAAGGTTCAACCATAGTACGAGCTTTAGGCTTTTCCTTTTGGTTAAGAATAAGATTCTTGAGTTCTACAAGATATTTCTTTCTGGCTTCGTCATTATCAATGTGTTCGATAATGTCAAAGAGAGTTTCTTTAGAGTCATTACTAAGAACTCTGATTTGAGGAATATCTTCACAAGCACAGAAAGCCTCTGTGTAGTTACAATTATTTCCCGATTTGCTAGAATCTGAATCATAATCGATGTTGATATTTTCTTCATCGCTATATTCAGCAGAAGTATTTGAAGAATCGGATAAAGGTTCTTCAAGAATAGAAAAGAGTTTCTCTTTAGTTGCTGCGTCTATTTCAAGACTGTTGATCTTCTTCTGCTTACCAGACCTGCATTCGCTAGCTCTATGGCCAGATTTTCCACAAGTCCAACAAACATCCTCTTTGGATTTCTTAAATCCTTTATGCTTGCTTCTCCTTTTGGAAGATTTTTTGTAATCCTTTTCAGAAGTTCCTTCCATTTTAATAACAGTCTCAGTAGCATGAGTATCATAAATAACTCTTTTAGTTTCTTCTGAAACATAATTGTCCCACCAATGTTTTAACATACCAATGAATCCTGCAACGATCATAGAAGCAGCTTCTCTGTCAGAAGAATTTCTTATTTTGTAAACTGTAATAGCTATTCCCATCTCATGGAGTTTATTATAGATCTGATGTTCTGCTAGACCATCGATGTTCCATTCAGTTATGCTGCTTCCTTCATGAGAGGAAGTGGAGAGAAAAGCATTTTCCTCATATTGGATGTCTGGGAAAGAAGGTCTTTTTTGATAGTTTTTTCTGTTATGATATCTATCATTGGAGAGTTTTTGGACAAGATTATCTTTATCACTGATAGTAGCAACTTTCTTACCACTCTTATCAGATATTGAAAAGTTAGCAAGTTTCTCATTGATCTTATCCAAAATATTATTAGAAATATCAAAAGTATTTTTGAGCTTAGGATAATTTTCTCTGGAAAATTCATTGATTTGGAATATAGGATTTGAGTCTATTTTCTGACTGTTATTATAAGATAATAAAGGAACAGGCCTTCCTGAAAAAGAGGCTCTTTCTTTGGAGTCTTCAATTTGTCAGGAAACAACATGAAGAATCTGGTTGGTATAATTATTTTGTTCTATGATCTTATTAAGATCAAGGGTAGTTGGTAAGGAGGTGGGTTTTTCTGTGGAAAGGATTTTAAAAGGTGAAGCTTTTATAATGGTTCCAGAAATAGGGATATTTATTCCTTCAAGAGGAGGAGTAACATCTTCAATGACCTTGTTTGAAGTAGTATACCATTTATTGATAATAACTTTAAGAGAATCCTTTTGATTCTCAATTTTTCCAGTCATTTCAAACCACTTGAAGAAGTCTATTTCACAACCAATTCTTTTCATATCTTTCATCCATGAATTTGCAAATTTCTCTCTTTCTTGAAGAGAATAAGAAGCAACATACCAACTTCTGTTGATTTGGTTATTAGGATGATTCCAAGATTCTTGCAAAATCTAAGGATTTGGATTAAACTCTTTCTCAGATTTAATCATTTTTAAAAACCCTGGTACCGAATCCCTTTGATTTGAAGGAGGTTCCATATCACTAGCTGTAGGACTAGTAGGAATTTCTTGATAGTAAACCTTTGGAATATTTCCAGAGAAATCTACCCCAGTGACTTTTCCTTTACTATTGTCTCTGTGGATAAGTTTGTCTTCATCCTCATCATCCTCTGGGGTTTTTGAAGAAGAGGGTGGGTGAGGAGCAGTCCTAGAAGGAGCGGATGGTGAATAATGAGGAGCCATCCTAGAAGGGACCGACGAACACGAAGCTCTTCTAATAGAGGAGGTTCTAGATAAAGAATTCTCAAGGAATTTAAGATCTATAGAACCATCAGGGTATTGAATAACCCTTTCTATTTTAGATCTTTCTGAATGAGAGGAAAAAGGCTGAGTGATAGCATCAAAATGCCATTCATCGTTAGAAAGAATGTCATTCCAATTGATAAGTCGAGGAACGAATATAGAACTATGCTCATGATTGGCCTCCATAAGCATTGTTACACCTTTTTGGCTTTCAATTTGAGCCTTTGGTGCAAGTGTAGTAGACATAAGCCGATAGTATACTCTATAGATAATCGCTATCTCTCGAGTATTGGCTTTGCTATTCAAATTTTTTGGTTTAGTGAAAGTTGCTGTTAAGCCCCGTTCAGGAAAGGCTTAGACATCCCCATTTGTGTTCTCCTTAGGGATGATAGATTTCTGAATTTTGATGATTCTCTGTTAGGAGTTCCTCAAAGTAATCTTCATCGATGGCCTGGTTTATTTTAATTGTTATCCTAATTTTTCAATAGACATTAATGATCCTAATGTCATGGATTCTTTGACCTTAAATGTCAAAACAAAAAATTTGAATAGCAAAGACAATACTCGAGAGATAGCGATTATCTATAGAGTATACTATCGGCTTATGTCTACTACTCTTGCACCAAAGGCTCGAATTGAGAGCCAAAAAGGTGTAACAATGCTTATGGAGGCCAATCATGAGCATAGTTCTATATTCGTTCCTCGACTTATCAATTGGAATGACATTCTTTCTAACGATGAATGGCATTTTGATGCTATCACTCAGCCTTTTTCCTCTCATTCAGAAAGATCTAAAATAGAAAGGGTTATTCAATACCCTGATGGTTCTATAGATCTTAAATTCCTTGAGAATTCTTTATCTAGAACCTCCTCTATTAGAAGAGCTTCGTGTTCGTCGGTCCCTTCTAGGATGGCTCCTCATTATTCACCATCCGCTCCTTCTAGGACTGCTCCTCACCCACCCTCTTCTTCAAAAACCCCAGAGGATGAAGACAAACTTATCCACAGAGACAATAGTAAAGGAAAAGTCACTGGGGTAGATTTCTCTGGAAATATTCCAAAGGTTTACTATCAAGAAATTCCTACTAGTCCTACAGCTAGTGATATGGAACCTCCTTCAAATCAAAGGGATTCGGTACCAGGGTTTTTAAAAATGATTAAATCTGAGAAAGAGTTTAATCCAAATCCTCAGATTTTGCAAGAATCTTGGAATCATCCTAATAACCAAATCAACAGAAGTTGGTATGTTGCTTCTTATTCTCTTCAAGAAAGAGAGAAATTTGCAAATTCATGGATGAAAGATATGAAAAGAATTGGTTGTGAAATAGACTTCTTCAAGTGGTTTGAAATGACTGGAAAAATTGAGAATCAAAAGGATTCTCTTAAAGTTATTATCAATAAATGGTATACTACTTCAAACAAGGTCATTGAAGATGTTACTCCTCCTCTTGAAGGAATAAATATCCCTATTTCTGGAACCATTATAAAAGCTTCACCTTTTAAAATCCTTTCCACAGAAAAACCCACCTCCTTACCAACTACCCTTGATCTTAATAAGATCATAGAACAAAATAATTATACCAACCAGATTCTTCATGTTGTTTCCAGACAAATTGAAGACTCCAAAGAAAGAGCCTCTTTTTCAGGAAGGCCTGTTCCTTTATTATCTTATAATAACAGTCAGAAAATAGACTCAAATCCTATATTCAAAATCAATGAATTTTCCAGAGAAAATTATCCTAAGCTCAAAAATACTTTTGATATTTCTGATAATATTTTGGATAAGATCAATGAGAAACTTGCTAACTTTTCAATATCTGATAAGAGTGGTAAGAAAGTTGCTACTATCAGTGATAAAGATAATCTTGTCCAAAAACTCTCCAATGATAGATATCATAACAGAAAAAACTATCAAAAAAGACCTTCTTTCCCAGACATCCAATATGAGGAAAATGCTTTTCTCTCCACTTCCTCTCATGAAGGAAGCAGCATAACTGAATGGAACATCGATGGTCTAGCAGAACATCAGATCTATAATAAACTCCATGAGATGGGAATAGCTATTACAGCTTACAAAATAAGAAATTCTTCTGACAGAGAAGCTGCTTCTATGATCGTTGCAGGATTCACTAGTATGTTAAAACATTGGTGGGACAATTATGTTTCAGAAGAAACTAAAAGAGTTATTTATGATACTCATGCTACTGAGACTGTTATTAAAATGGAAGGAACTTCTGAAGTCCCTACTGAAGTTTTTAAAGAAGATGCTTGTGCTACTCTTCTCTATCATATAGCAAATCATTTTATCGGAGAACCTAAGTTATTTCAGGACAGGAGTCTCCAAATTCTTAATAACATCAGTTGTCCTTCTTTAGATGATTTTACCTGGTATAAATACAATTTTATGCAGAAGGTAATGATCAGACCAGATTGCCATTTAGACTTTTGGAAAGAAAGATTTGTGAGCGGTCTTCCACCACTTTTTGCTGACAAAGTAAGAACCAAGATCCAAGATAGGAATGAGGGAAAAATTCCTTATGATCAAATGACTTATGGAGATCTCATTAGTGTTATAAACACTGTTGGATTAGAACTTTGTACAGATATTAAGTTGAAACATCAACTTAAAAAAGAAAAATCTTCTTCAAAAAGAGAACTAGGAAGTTTTTGTCAAGACTTCGGTTTTGTTTCACTCACTCCTCCTTCTAGGAAAATAAGAAAGGATAACAAGGAGTCGGAAAAAAGTTCATCGCAGCAAGACAAGAAGAACTTCTGAAAAGGATTACAAAAAATCTTCCAAAAGGAGAAGCAAGCATAAAGGATTTAAGAAATCCAAAGAGGATGCTTGTTGGAATTGTGGAAAATCTGGCCATAGAGCTAGCGAATGCAGGTCTGGTAAGCAGAAGAAGATCAACAGTCTTGAAATAGATGCAGCAACTAAAGAGAAACTCTTTTCTATTCTTGAAGAACCTTTATCCGATTCTTCAAATAATTCTGCTGAATATAGCGATGAAGAAAATATCAACATCGATTATGATTCAGATTCTAGCAAATCGGGAAATAATTGTAACTGCACAGAGGCTTTCTGTGTTTGTGAAGATATTCCTCAAATCAGAGTTCTTAGTAATGACTCTAAAGAAACACTCTTTGACATTATCGAACACATTGATAATGACGAAGCCAGAAAAAAATATCTTGTAGAACTCAAGAATCTTATTCTTAACCAAAAGGAAAAGCCTAAAGCTCGTACTATGGTTGAACCTTTCAGCATGAAACAAATCATGAATAGGTTCAAAAGAAATGCCGAACCTACCATATCTGATCTTCATCATGAAGTCAAAACTCTCAAAGAGGAAATCAAAGATATTAAGTCTAGACTTGGGAAAGTCGAAACTGATGTCATTGCTGAAAAATCCTCAAAGAGATTGCCAATCAAAATCTTGAGGAAGAAACTGAAAATCTTCCAGATAAAGATAAATTAGATTATCCTCCCTTCAATATTGATCTCTCTGTTGAACCTACTCATGATATTGCGACTACTTCTAGTCCAGTTATCACAGTTATTTCTTCTATCAGGCCGCAAAGTCATCATATTCCTGTTAAGATTGTTATAAATAAAGATTTCGTTATTAACAAAATTGGTTTACTTGACAGTGGTGCAGATAGAAATTGCATTGTTAAAGGTATTGTTCCCACTAAGTATTTGGAAAAAAGTACTTCAAAATTATATTCTGCTACTGGTGAGTTGCTAAAAATTAATTATAAGCTGTCTAAAGCTCATATTTGCAACAATAATATTTGTTTAACAAATGATTTTATCATTACTGAAGATATTAATGAATATATTATTCTTGGAATACCTTTTATCACTCAGATAAAACCTTTTGTCACTAATCTAAGCGGTATTACTACTTCTATTCTTGGAAAAGAATTACATTTTCCTTTTGTAAAAACTCTTTCCCAAGAAGAAAGTAATTTTATCAGAGAAAAAACTGTTTTTAGAATAAACTCTCTATCTCAGCATGTGAATTTCTTAAAAGAAGAAATTAAAATCAAAAAAATTGAGCAAATTTTAAAAACCCCGGAGATGGTTGCTAAAATAACTAGCCTTCATAAAAAATTTGAAGAGGAAATTTGCTCTGATTTTCCTAATGCTTTTTGGGAAAGAAAAAGACATATTGTTGAATTACCTTACATTGAAGAATTTAATGAACAAACTATTACTACCAAGGCAAGACCTATTCAAATGAATCATGAAATGATGGAATTTTGTAAAAAGGAAATTGATAATTTATTGAAAAATAAGATTATTAGATTTTCTAAATCTCCTTGGAGTTGCTCTGCTTTCTATGTTAACAATAGTGCAGAAAAAGAAAGAGGAGCACCAAGACTTGTTATTAATTACAAACCTCTTAACTCTGCTTTAAAATGGATCAGGTACCCGATACCTAACAAAAGAGATTTGCTAAAAAGAACTTATAAGGCTAATATCTATAGCAAGTTTGATATGAAATCAGGTTTTTGGCAGATTCAAATTGCCGACAAAGATAAATATAAAATTGCTTTCAATGTCCCATTTGGACAATATGAATGGAATGCTATGCCTTTTGATCTGAAAAATGCTCCTTCTGAATTCCAGAATATCATGAATAGCATTTTTAATGATTATAGTTACATGTCTATTGTCTACATTGATGATGTGCTTATCTTTTCTAATGATATTGATTCGCATTTTAAGCATCTAAATATTTTCTTCAAGATTGTTAAAAGTAATGGTTTAGTAGTCAGTGCTAAAAAGATAAAACTGTTCCAAACTTCTATAAGGTTTCTAGGCCATGACCTTTACCAAGGTAGTTACAAACCTATCTGTAGAGCCATTGAGTTCTCTTCTAAATTTCCTAATGATATTATAGACAAAACCCAATTACAGAGGTTTTTAGGGAGTCTAAATTATGTTGCTAATTTCATTCCTAATGTCAGACAAATTTGTGAACCCCTATATAAAAGACTCAAAAAGAATCCTGTCCCTTGGGGAAAAGAACAAACCCAAGCAGTCATTACCATCAAAAGACTAGTTCAGAGTCTCCCTTGTTTAGGAATTCCCAATCCTGATGCTTTTATGATAGTCGAAACCGATGCTTCAGATATTGGTTATGGAGGGATCTTTAAACAAAGATCTAGTACAAACTCCTCTGAACAATTAGTCAGGTTTACTTCGGGAATCTGGAATTCCGCGCAAAAGAATTACTCAACTGTTAAGAAAGAAATTTTGTCTATAGTGATATGTATCACTAAATTCAAAGATGATCTTATCAACAAAGAATTCTTACTAAGAGTTGATTGTAAATCGGCTAAAGAAATTTTACAAAAAGATGTAAAAAACTTGGTTTCAAAACAAATATTCGCTAGATGGCAAGCTCTACTATCTAGCTTTGATTTTCAAATAGATTTTATTAAAGGAGAAAATAACTCTTTACCAGATTTTCTAACAAGAGAATTTTTACAGGGAAAAAATGAGGCCTTTCAAGCCTAACACTCCTTCGAAAGAAGGAAAACAAATGACGAAACCATTCGTCCTACCACCCTTGACACCGGCAAAAACCCCACAAAGACCGGTTTTTGATAATAGATATACCCTGTTGGCAGACTATCCTAAATTGCCTGCACCACCTCCTCCAAATCCAACTAAATTGGTTCAACTAAGGCCTAATAGACCTTTTACCCCTGAAGCAACAAGTTCCTCTGTTCAAACAAAGGATAATTATGTAATGACGGCTCCTGAATCTTTCGCTCAAGCTGTCAAGCCTGAACTACCAGTTCCAAAGCAAGCATCTCCTCTCAAAGAAGAAAATTTTGAATTTGTAACTACTCAGATGGTACCTTTGTTAGCCATAGATAAGGATTATGAACATCTCGGGATAGAGACTCTCATAAAACCTTGTTATACTGACAACAATTTCGTTGATACTGATTGTTCATACAAGACCAGAAAGTTCTACGAAGCTATTCTGGTAGATACAGAATCCATAGAAATTGAGCACAACAGGGATGAACAAAATCCTGAGTTCATAAGGTATTCTCGATTTACCATCAAGAGAATTTTATCTCCGTTTGAATGGTACACAAATCATTTGCATACTCCGATAGCATTATCTATGCAACATAGGCCACAAACCTATAATTGGCATGATTATAAGGCTGCTTGGTTCAATTTCATCTATTTAAGGCCAAGACACACCTGGTTTGTCAAATATTGCCCACAGGTAATAAAAGCAGTTATTCCCAGATGGTTCTACGAATGGTGGAACATTTTTGGAGGAAATTTGCAGATTTTACCCTAACAATTCCACATCAGGTTTAATGAATTTCAAAGCAAAGAAGAGATTTCTACTCTTACTGAGCATATCAAGTTATGTAAATTTTTTATTCAAAAAAGAATATCTTATATTATCTCTTGGAACTTCACCAAAGTAGACATAGATAGAATTCGCTTCTTAACAAAAGAAGTTATGATCAAGGGATGGACTCCTAAGCCAGCAGAAGTCAGGCCTACTAACAATGTTGCAGGAACAAGCAGCACCACTACTTCAAAATTATCTAAAGCTGAGTTAAAAGCAAAGCTCAAGAAAGCCATGGATAATCTGGAAGATTATACAGAAACACAGATAATGCAGCTAATCAGTGATGCAGCATCATCTGGGAGCAGTAACGGGGACATGTGCGACCTCAAAGGAATAGCACAATCATATGTGGACCTCGATTACGAATAGAAACTTGGCTCTTGAGAAAAGTAGAGACCAAAGGTCGGAATTACTTTTCAAAAAGAGACATTTTACTATTCCTAAAAGGAATCCAACAAACTTTACTTTATAAAAGTAAAAGACCCCACTCACCGACGGACACTTTGATTTGTCTATCTTTAATTATTGTAAAGAAAAGAATCCTTATTCTATAAAAGGAATTCTCTCTTCTCCTTAGAAGGCATCAGTTTTCTCACCCACTACTGAAAACCTCTCTCTCTAAATGTTTTAATGCTTCCGCCTGTAGCTCTTTCCATGTTTACATAAATAGAAGCTTGTAAGTTTTTAAATACTTTTCTTCATTTAATCTTCCATATAAACTTTGTCGTATTTTATCAATACAACTTCGGAGGATTACCGCCGATCCGTAATTGGTATCAGAGCCATGTTGGCAGTATACGTACCTAGCATGAGCAGCTAAGTACATATACTGTCTGGGGCATGACAAAATTTATATTAATTTATGAAATGATTATTTAAAAGCTTTGATTAAGCTATTTTAATATTTTAATATGTTAATTAATATTTTGTTCTTAATCTTGTTTCTATAATTGGTGTGAGGTGTTCATTCTTCTCTAAGTGTGTGAGGTAACCGAATAATACCCGGTTCATACGTTGGCTAGCCAAATTGAATAGGTCGTCAAGCTAGGAGAGCATTTAGACCTTGTATGGTGATCCCGTAGCCAAGATAACTCTAGAGAAAGAATAGATGTAAAACCAAAAGAACCTCCCTTAGAAACTTGATCTAGATCTTTAATATTACTTTGCATATTATTATATTATTATTGTTTAATCATGCTTGAATTATCTGTTTATATTTAATATATTTTTGTCTGTAAGTCCTTAAGACAGTATTTTTATTATCATGGATAATAATCAACATATTTTAAACAGTGTTAATCTATCCTCACAAGCAACCAAGATTGCTAAACTTGAAAATGATCTTCAAAATTGGAATATTCCTGAAGAACCTTTTAAAGCTATTTATCATTTAGGTAAATTCAATTTATTTGTTAATCACAATATTAAAACTTGTGAATCAACTGTTGCTATTAATAATTCTCTTGAAATTATTCTCTTGTTAAATGCTAACGATATTAATCGTTATAAAAATAAATTCAATTATTTGCATATTGGTTTAGTGCAAGTTGCTGTTAAGCCCCTGTTCAGGAAAGGCTTAGACATCCCCATTTGTGTTCTCCTTAGGGATGATAGATTTCTGAATTTTGATGATTCTCTGTTAGGAGTTCTTCAAAGTAATCTTGCCGATGGCCCGGTTTATTTTAATTGTTATCCTAATTTTTCAATAGACATTAATGATCCTAATGTCATGGATTCTTTGACCTTAAATGTCAAAACAAAAAATTTGAATAGCAAAGCCAATACTCGAGAGATAGCGATTATCTATAGAGTATACTATCGGCTTATGTCTACTACTCTTGCACCAAAGGCTCGAATTGAGAGCCAAAAAGGTGTAACAATGCTTATGGAGGCCAATCATGAGCATAGTACTATATTCATTCCTCGACTTATCAATTGGAATGACATTCTTTCTAACGATGAATGGCATTTTGATGCTATCACTCAGCCTTTTTCCTCTCATTCAGAAAGATCTAAAATAGAAAGGGTTATTCAATACCCTGATGGTTCTATAGATCTTAAATTCCTTGAGAATTCTTTATCTAGAACCTCCTCTATTAGAAGTGCTTCGTGTTCGTCGGTCCCTTCTAGGATGGCTCCTCATTATTCACCATCCACTCCTTCTAGGACTGCTCCTCACCCACCCTCTTCTTCAAAAACCCCAGAGGATGAAGACAAACTTATCCACAGAGACAATAGTAAAGGAAAAGTCACTGGGGTAGATTTCTCTGGAAATATTCCAAAGGTTTACTATCAAGAAATTCCTACTAGTCCTACAGCTAGTGATATGGAACCTCCTTCAAATCAAAGGGATTCGGTACCAGGGTTTTTAAAAATGATTAAATCTGAGAAAGAGTTTAATCCAAATCCTCAGATTTTGCAAGAATCTTGGAATCATCCTAATAACAAAATCAACAGAAGTTGGTATGTTGCTTCTTATTCTCTTCAAGAAAGAGAGAAATTTGCAAATTCATGGATGAAAGATGTGAAAAGAATTGGGTTTGAAATAGACTTCTTCAAGTGGTTTGAAATGACTGGAAAAATTGAGAATCAAAAGGATTCTCTTAAAGTTATTATCAATAAATGGTATACTACTTCAAACAAGGTCATTGAAGATGTTACTCCTCCTCTTGAAGGAATAAATATCCCTATTTCTGGAACCATTATAAAAGCTTCACCTTTTAAAATCCTTTCCACAGAAAAACCCACCTCCTTACCAACTACCCTTGATCTTAATAAGATCATAGAACAAAATAATTATACCAACCAGATTCTTCATGTTGTTTCCAGACAAATTGAAGACTCCAAAGAAAGAGCCTCTTTTTCAGGAAGGCCTGTTCCTTTATTATCTTCTAATAACAGTCAGAAAATAGACTCAAATCCTATATTCAAAATCAATGAATTTTCCAGAGAAAATTATCCTAAGCTCAAAAATACTTTTGATATTTCTGATAATATTTTGGATAAGATCAATGAGAAACTTGCTAACTTTTAAATATCTGATAAGAGTGGTAAGAAAGTTGCTACTATCAGTGATAAAGATAATCTTGTCCAAAAACTCTCCAATGATAGATATCATAACAGAAAAAACTATCAAAAAAGACCGGATTCTTTTCTTTACAATAATTAAAGATAGACAAATCAAAGTGTCCGTCGGTGAGTGGGGTCTTTTACTTTTATAAAGTAAAGTTTGTTGGATTCCTTTTAGGAATAGTAAAATGTCTCTTTTTGAAAAGTAATTCCGACCTTTGGTCTCTACTTTTCTCAAGAGCCAAGTTTCTATTCGTAATCGGGGTCCACATATGATTGTGCTATTCCTTTGAGGTCGCACATGTCCCCGTTACTGCTCCCAGATGATGCTGCATCACTGATTAGCTGCATTATCTGTGTTTCTGTATAATCTTCCAGATTATCCATGGCTTTCTTGAGCTTTGCTTTTAACTCAGCTTTAGATAATTTTGAAGTAGTGGTGCTGCTTGTTCCTGCAACATTGTTAGTAGGCCTGACTCCTGCTGGCTTAGGAGTCCATCCCTTGATCATAACTTCTTTTGCTAAGAAGCGAATTCTATCTATGTCTACTTTGGTGAAGTTCCAAGAGATAATATAAGATATTCTTTTTTGAATAAAAAATTTACATAACTTGATATGCTCAGTAAGAGTAGAAATCTCTTCTTTGCTTTGAAATTCATTAAACCTGATATGGAATTGTTGGGGTAAAATCTGCAAATTTCCTCCAAAAATGTTCCACCATTCGTAGAACCATCTGGGAATAACTGCTTTTATTACCTGTGGGCAATATTTGACAAACCAGGTGTGTCTTGGCCTTAAATAGATGAAATTGAACCAAGCAGCCTTATAATCATGCCAATTATAGGTTTGTGGCCTATGTTGCATAGATAATGCTATCGGAGTATGCAAATGATTTGTGTACCATTCAAACGGAGATAAAATTCTCTTGATGGTAAATCGAGAATACCTTATGAACTCAGGATTTTGTTCATCCCTGTTGTGCTCAATTTCTATGGATTCTGTATCTACCAGAATAGCTTCGTAAGACTTTCTGGTCTTGTATGAACAATCAGTATCAACGAAATTGTTGTCAGTATAACAAGGTTTTATGAGAGTCTCTATTCCGAGATGTTCATAATCCTTATCTATGGCTAACAAAGGTACCATCTGAGTAGTTACAAATTCAAAGTTTTCTTCTTTGAGAGGAGATGCTTGCTTTGGAACTGGTAGTTCAGGCTTGACAGCTTGAGCGAAAGATTCAGGAGCCTTCATTACATAATTATCCTTTGTTTGAACAGAGGAACTTGTTGCTTCAGGGGTAAAAGGTCTATTAGGCCTTAGTTGAACCAATTTAGTTGGATTTGGAGGAGGTGGTGCAGGCAATTTAGGATAGTCTGCCAACAGGGTATATCTATTATCAAAAACCGATCTTTGTGGGGTTTTTGCCGGTGTCAAGGGTGGTAGGACGAATGGTTTCGTCATTTGTTTTCCTTCTTTCGAAGGAGTGTTAGGCTTGAAAGGCCTCATTTTTTCCCTGTAAAAATTCTCTTGTTAGAAAATCTGGTAAAGAGTTATTTTCTCCTTTAATAAAATCTATTTGAAAATCAAAGCTAGATAGTAGAGCTTGCCATCTAGCGAATATTTGTTTTGAAACCAAGTTTTTTACATCTTTTTGTAAAATTTCTTTAGCCGATTTACAATCAACTCTTAGTAAGAATTCTTTATTGATAAGATCATCTTTGAATTTAGTGATACATAGCACTATAGACAAAATTTCTTTCTTAACAGTTGAGTAATTCTTTTGCGCGGAATTCCAGATTCCCGAAATAAACCTGACTAATTGTTCAGAGGAGTTTGTACTAGATCTTTGTTTTAAGATTCCTCCATAACCAATATCTGAAGCATCGGTTTCGACTATCATAAAAGCATCAGGATTTTGAATCCTAAACAAGGGAGACTCTGAACTAGTCTTTTGATGGTAATGACTGCTTGGGTTTGTTCTTTTCCCGAAGGGACAGGATTCTTTTTGAGTCTTTTATATAGGGGTTCACAAATTTGTTTGACATTAGGAATGAAATCAGCAACATAATTTAGACTTCCTAAAAACCTCTGTAATTGGGTTTTTTCTATAATATCATTAGGAAATTTAGAAGAGAACTCAATGGCTCTACAGATAGGTTTGTAACTACCTTGGTAAAGGTCATGGCCTAGAAACCTTATAGAAGTTTGGAACATTTTTATCTTTTTAGCACTGACTACTAAACCATTACTTTTAACAATCTTGAAGAAAATATTTAGATGCTTAAAATGCGAATCAATATCATTAGAAAAGATAAGCACATCATCAATGTAGATAATAGACATGTAACTATAATCATTAAAAATGCTATTCATGATATTCTGGAATTCAGAAGGAGCATTTTTCAGATCAAAAGGCATAACATTCCATTCATATTGTCCAAATGGGACATTGAAAGCAGTTTTATATTTATCTTTGTCGGCAATTTGAATCTGCCAAAAACCTGATTTCATATCAAACTTGCTATAGATATTAGCCTTATAAGTTCTTTTTAGCAAATCTCTTTTGTTAGGTATCGGGTACCTGATCCATTTTAAAGCAGAGTTAAGAGGTTTGTAATTAATAACAAGTCTTGGTGCTCCTCTTTCTTTTTCTGCACTATTGTTAACATAGAAAGCAGAGCAACTCCAAGGAGATTTAGAAAATCTAATAATCTTATTTTTCAATAAATTATCAATTTCCTTTTTACAAAATTCCATCATTTCATGATTCATTTGAATAGGTCTTGCCTTGGTAGTAATAGTTTGTTCATTAAATCCTTCAATGTAAGGTAATTCAACAATATGTCTTTTTCTTTCCCAAAAAGCATTAGGAAAATCAGAGCAAATTTCCTCTTCAAATTTTTTATGAAGGCTAGTTATTTTAGCAACCATCTCCGGGGTTTTTAAAATTTGCTCAATTTTTTTGATTTTAATTTCTTCTTTTAAGAAATTCACATGCTGAGATAGAGAGTTTATTCTAAAAACAGTTTTTTCTCTGATAAAATTACTTTCTTCTTGGGAAAGAGTTTTTACAAAAGGAAAATGTAATTATTTTCCAAGAATAGAAGTAGTAATACCGCTTAGATTAGTGACAAAAGGTTTTATCTGAGTGATAAAAGGTATTCCAAGAATAATATCTTCATTAATATCTTCAGTAATGATAAAATCATTTGTTAAACAAATATTATTGTTGCAAATATGAGCTTTAGACAGCTTATAATTAATTTTTAGCAACTCACCAGTAGCAGAATATAATTTTGAAGTACTTTTTTCCAAATACTTAGTGGGAACAATACCTTTAACAATGCAATTTCTATCTGCACCACTGTCAAGTAAACCAATTCTGTTAATAACGAAATCTTTATTTATAATAATCTTAACAGGAATATGATGACTTTGCGGCCTGATAGAAGAAATAACTGTGATACCTGGACTAGAAGTAGTCGCAATATCAGGAGTAGGTTCAACAGAGAGATCAATATTGAAGGGAGGATAATCTAATTTATCCTTATCTGGAAGATTTTCAGTTTCTTCCTCGAGATTTTGATTGGCAATCTCTTTGAGGATTTTTTCAGCAATGACATCAGTTTCGACTTTCCCAAGTCTAGACTTAATATCTTTGATTTCCTCTTTGAGAGTTTTGACTTCATGATGAAGATCAGATATGGTAGGTTCGGCATTTCTTTCGAACCTATTCATGATTTGTTTCATGCTGAAAGGTTCAACCATAGTACGAGCTTTAGGCTTTTCCTTTTGGTTAAGAATAAGATTCTTGAGTTCTACAAGATATTTCTTTCTGGCTTCGTCATTATCAATGTGTTCGATAATGTCAAAGAGAGTTTCTTTAGAGTCATTACTAAGAACTCTGATTTGAGGAATATCTTCACAAGCACAGAAAGCCTCTGTGTAGTTACAATTATTTCCCGATTTGCTAGAATCTGAATCATAATCGATGTTGATATTTTCTTCATCGCTATATTCAGCAGAAGTATTTGAAGAATCGGATAAAGGTTCTTCAAGAATAGAAAAGACTTTCTCTTTAGTTGCTGCGTCTATTTCAAGACTGTTGATCTTCTTCTGCTTACCAGACCTGCATTCGCTAGCTCTATGGCCAGATTTTCCACAAGTCCAACAAACATCCTCTTTGGATTTCTTAAATCCTTTATGCTTGCTTCTCCTTTTGGAAGATTTTTTGTAATCCTTTTCAGAAGTTCCTTCCATTTTAATAACAGTCTCAGTAGCATGAGTATCATAAATAACTCTTTTAGTTTCTTCTGAAACATAATTGTCCCACCAATGTTTTAACATACCAATGAATCCTGCAACGATCATAGAAGCAGCTTCTCTGTCAGAAGAATTTCTTATTTTGTAAACTGTAATAGCTATTCCCATCTCATGGAGTTTATTATAGATCTGATGTTCTGCTAGACCATCGATGTTCCATTCAGTTATGCTGCTTCCTTCATGAGAGGAAGTGGAGAGAAAAGCATTTTCCTCATATTGGATGTCTGGGAAAGAAGGTCTTTTTTGATAGTTTTTTCTGTTATGATATCTATCATTGGAGAGTTTTTGGACAAGATTATCTTTATCACTAATAATAGCAACTTTCTTACCACTCTTATCAGACATTGAAAAGTTAGTAAGTTTCTCATTGATCTTATCCAAAATATTATCAGAAATATCAAAAGTATTTTTGAGCTTAGGATAATTTTCTCTGGAAAATTCATTGATTTGGAATATAGGATTTGAGTCTATTTTCTGACAGTTATTATAAGATAATAAAGGAACAGGCCTTCCTGAAAAAGAGGCTCTTTCTTTGGAGTCTTCAATTTGTCAGGAAACAACATGAAGAATCTGGTTGGTATAATTATTTTGTTCTATGATCTTATTAAGATCAAGGGTAGTTGGTAAGGAGGTGGGTTTTTCTGTGGAAAGGATTTTAAAAGGTGAAGCTTTTATAATGGTTCCAGAAATAGGGATATTTATTCCTTCAAGAGGAGGAGTAACATCTTCAATGACCTTGTTTGAAGTAGTATACCATTTATTGATAATAACTTTAAGAGAATCCTTTTGATTCTCAATTTTTCCAGTCATTTCAAACCACTTGAAGAAGTCTATTTCACAACCAATTCTTTTCATATCTTTCATCCATGAATTTGCAAATTTCTCTCTTTCTTGAAGAGAATAAGAAGCAACATACCAACTTCTGTTGATTTGGTTATTAGGATGATTCCAAGATTCTTGCAAAATCTGAGGATTTGGATTAAACTCTTTCTCAGATTTAATCATTTTTAAAAACCCTGGTACCGAATCCCTTTGATTTGAAGGAGGTTCCATATCACTAGCTGTAGGACTAGTAGGAATTTCTTGATAGTAAACCTTTGGAATATTTCCAGAGAAATCTACCCCAGTGACTTTTCCTTTACTATTGTCTCTGTGGATAAGTTTGTCTTCATCCTCATCATCCTCTGGGGTTTTTGAAGAAGAGGGTGGGTGAGGAGCAGTCCTAGAAGGAGCGGATGGTGAATAATGAGGAGCCATCCTAGAAGGGACCGACGAACACGAAGCTCTTCTAATAGAGGAGGTTCTAGATAAAGAATTCTCAAGGAATTTAAGATCTATAGAACCATCAGGGTATTGAATAACCCTTTCTATTTTAGATCTTTCTGAATGAGAGGAAAAAGGCTGAGTGATAGCATCAAAATGCCATTCATCGTTAGAAAGAATGTCATTCCAATTGATAAGTCGAGGAACGAATATAGAACTATGCTCATGATTGGCCTCCATAAGCATTGTTACACCTTTTTGGCTTTCAATTTGAGCCTTTGGTGCAAGTGTAGTAGACATAAGCCGATAGTATACTCTATAGATAATCGCTATCTCTCGAGTATTGGCTTTGCTATTCAAATTTTTTGGTTTAGTGAAAGTTGCTGTTAAGCCCCGTTCAGGAAAGGCTTAGACATCCCCATTTGTGTTCTCCTTAGGGATGATAGATTTCTGAATTTTGATGATTCTCTGTTAGGAGTTCCTCAAAGTAATCTTGCCGATGGCCTGGTTTATTTTAATTGTTATCCTAATTTTTCAATAGACATTAATGATCCTAATGTCATGGATTCTTTGACCTTAAATGTCAAAACAAAAAATTTGAATAGCAAAGACAATACTCGAGAGATAGCGATTATCTATAGAGTATACTATCGGCTTATGTCTACTACTCTTGCACCAAAGGCTCGAATTGAGAGCCAAAAAGGTGTAACAATGCTTATGGAGGCCAATCATGAGCATAGTTCTATATTCGTTCCTCGACTTATCAATTGGAATGACATTCTTTCTAACGATGAATGGCATTTTGATGCTATCACTCAGCCTTTTTCCTCTCATTCAGAAAGATCTAAAATAGAAAGGGTTATTCAATACCCTGATGGTTCTATAGATCTTAAATTCCTTGAGAATTCTTTATCTAGAACCTCCTCTATTAGAAGAGCTTCGTGTTCGTCGGTCCCTTCTAGGATGGCTTCTCATTATTCACCATCCGCTCCTTCTAAGACTGCTCCTCACCAACCCTCTTCTTCAAAAACCCCAGAGGATGAAGACAAACTTATCCATAGAGACAATAGTAAAGGAAAAGTCACTGGGGTAGATTTCTCTGGAAATATTCCAAAGGTTTACTATCAAGAAATTCCTACTAGTCCTACAGCTAGTGATATGGAACCTCCTTCAAATCAAAGGGATTCGGTACCAGGGTTTTTAAAAATGATTAAATCTGAGAAAGAGTTTAATCCAAATCCTCAGATTTTGCAAGAATCTTGGAATCATCCTAATAACCAAATCAACAGAAGTTGGTATGTTGCTTCTTATTCTCTTCAAGAAAGAGAGAAATTTGCAAATTCATGGATGAAAGATATGAAAAGAATTGGTTGTGAAATAGACTTCTTCAAGTGGTTTGAAATGACTGGAAAAATTGAGAATCAAAAGGATTCTCTTAAAGTTATTATCAATAAATGGTATACTACTTCAAACAAGGTCATTGAAGATGTTACTCCTCCTCTTGAAGGAATAAATATCCCTATTTTCTGGAACCATTATAAAAGCTTCACCTTTTAAAATCCTTTCCACAGAAAAACCCACCTCCTTACCAACTACCCTTGATCTTAATAAGATCATAGAACAAAATAATTATACCAACCAGATTCTTCATGTTGTTTCCAGACAAATTGAAGACTCCAAAGAAAGAGCCTCTTTTTCAGGAAGGCCTGTTCCTTTATTATCTTATAATAACAGTCAGAAAATAGACTCAAATCCTATATTCAAAATCAATGAATTTTCCAGAGAAAATTATCCTAAGCTCAAAAATACTTTTGATATTTCTGATAATATTTTGGATAAGATCAATGAGAAACTTGCTAACTTTTCAATATCTGATAAGAGTGGTAAGAAAGTTGCTACTATCAGTGATAAAGATAATCTTGTCCAAAAACTCTCCAATGATAGATATCATAACAGAAAAAACTATCAAAAAAGACCTTCTTTCCCAGACATCCAATATGAGGAAAATGCTTTTCTCTCCACTTCCTCTCATGAAGGAAGCAGCATAACTGAATGGAACATCGATGGTCTAGCAGAACATCAGATCTATAATAAACTCCATGAGATGGGAATAGCTATTACAGCTTACAAAATAAGAAATTCTTCTGACAGAGAAGCTGCTTCTATGATCGTTGCAGGATTCACTAGTATGTTAAAACATTGGTGGGACAATTATGTTTCAGAAGAAACTAAAAGAGTTATTTATGATACTCATGCTACTGAGACTGTTATTAAAATGGAAGGAACTTCTGAAGTCCCTACTGAAGTTTTTAAAGAAGATGCTTGTGCTACTCTTCTCTATCATATAGCAAATCATTTTATCGGAGAACCTAAGTTATTTCAGGACAGGAGTCTCCAAATTCTTAATAACATCAGTTGTCCTTCTTTAGATGATTTTACCTGGTATAAATACAATTTTATGCAGAAGGTAATGATCAGACCAGATTGCCATTTAGACTTTTGGAAAGAAAGATTTGTGAGCGGTCTTCCACCACTTTTTGCTGACAAAGTAAGAACCAAGATCCAAGATAGGAATGAGGGAAAAATTCCTTATGATCAAATGACTTATGGAGATCTCATTAGTGTTATAAACACTGTTGGATTAGAACTTTGTACAGATATTAAGTTGAAACATCAACTTAAAAAAGAAAAATCTTCTTCAAAAAGAGAACTAGGAAGTTTTTGTCAAGACTTCGGTTTTGTTTCACTCACTCCTCCTTCTAGGAAAATAAGAAAGGATAACAAGGAGTCGGAAAAAAGTTCATCGCAGCAAGACAAGAAGAACTTCTGAAAAGGATTACAAAAAATCTTCCAAAAGGAGAAGCAAGCATAAAGGATTTAAGAAATCCAAAGAGGATGCTTGTTGGAATTGTGGAAAATCTGGCCATAGAGCTAGCGAATGCAGGTCTGGTAAGCAGAAGAAGATTTTTATCTTTTTAGCACTGACTACTAAACCATTACTTTTAACAATCTTGAAGAAAATATTTAGATGCTTAAAATGCGAATCAATATCATTAGAAAAGATAAGCACATCATCAATGTAGACAATAGACATGTAACTATAATCATTAAAAATGCTATTCATGATATTCTGGAATTCAGAAGGAGCATTTTTCAGATCAAAAGGCATAACATTCCATTCATATTGTCCAAATGGGACATTGAAAGCAATTTTATATTTATCTTTGTCGGCAATTTGAATCTGCCAAAAACCTGATTTCATATCAAACTTGCTATAGATATTAGCCTTATAAGTTCTTTTTAGCAAATCTCTTTTGTTAGGTATCGGGTACCTGATCCATTTTAAAGCAGAGTTAAGAGGTTTGTAATTAATAACAAGTCTTGGTGCTCCTCTTTCTTTTTCTGCACTATTGTTAACATAGAAAGCAGAGCAACTCCAAGGAGATTTAGAAAATCTAATAATCTTATTTTTCAATAAATTATCAATTTCCTTTTTACAAAATTCCATCATTTCATGATTCATTTGAATAGGTCTTGCCTTGGTAGTAATAGTTTGTTCATTAAATTCTTCAATGTAAGGTAATTCAACAATATGTCTTTTTCTTTCCCAAAAAGCATTAGGAAAATCAGAGCAAATTTCCTCTTCAAATTTTTTATGAAGGCTAGTTATTTTAGCAACCATCTCCGGGGTTTTTAAAATTTGCTCAATTTTTTTTATTTTAATTTCTTCTTTTAAGAAATTCACATGCTGAGATAGAGAGTTTATTCTAAAAATAGTTTTTTCTCTGATAAAATTACTTTCTTCTTGGGAAAGAGTTTTTACAAAAGGAAAATGTAATTCTTTTCCAAGAATAGAAGTAGTAATACCGCTTAGATTAGTGACAAAAGGTTTTATCTGAGTGATAAAAGGTATTCCAAGAATAATATATTCATTAATATCTTCAGTAATGATAAAATCATTTGTTAAACAAATATTATTGTTGCAAATATGAGCTTTAGACAGCTTATAATTAATTTTTAGCAACTCACCAGTAGCAGAATATAATTTTGAAGTACTTTTTTCCAAATACTTAGTGGGAACAATACCTTTAACAATGCAATTTCTATCTGCACCACTGTCAAGTAAACCAATTCTGTTAATAACGAAATCTTTATTTATAACAATCTTAACAGGAATATGATGACTTTGCGGCCTGATAGAAGAAATAACTGTGATACCTGGACTAGAAGTAGTCGCAATATCACAGTTATTTCTTCTATCAGGCCGCAAAGTCATCATATTCCTGTTAAGATTGTTATAAATAAATATTTCGTTATTAACAGAAATATGATGACTATTTATATGGAAATCTGGGGAAATTCGGCTTGGGCAGTGTCGTCTACGATTGTCAACCTACGGCTAGTCTACATACCTACGGCTCGTAGGTTCCAACCGTCAATCAGCAGTTGGGAAAAATCCTGAGGGCTTTTTTCTACGGTTTTGATCGATGATTCGTCATTCCATGTACGACTCGTCCTGTTCTTCCATCATTCGAACTATGCATGCGAACCTCTATAAAGTTTTCTACGGTTGGGAATCTACGGTTCGTAGCAGGATATATGGACCGTCATCTTGGTCCGTCATTCCATACTTGGCCAATTTCTTCATGCTCCTGAATCTACGACCCCAACTGACGACCCGTCAAGTCATTGACTGTCTCGTTCATCACCAACAAATCAACTGCTGCTGCATTATTCTCCTCAACTTCTCCAAAAGCCTATTCCCTGTAAATTTAGCACAAATAACATCAAATCTAATACCAAACCACTTAAGTATCATGCAAAATTCTAAGTCTAATGCATCAAAAGTACCGAAACTCATGGTACATCAACACCCTCAACTTAAAATATCTGCTTGTCCTCAAGCAACAAAACAGACTCTAAACGACACAAGTATACAAGCAACCCGGACTTCAAGCAATCACACAGCAATTACCTCAATCTTCCTCCTCTTTATTCATTCCCAACTAAGTGCGCATTCTTTACAAACACAACAAGCTAACTCATGAGGATCAAATACATGACATCGACGTACCAATAGACACACATACGTACACATCTAACAATTTACCAAGGCATCAATTTTCTAATAATCACAACTTGTGCCTTCACTATAAAGAAATCCCCTTTTTCACACATAATTTTGATTTATCAATCCCGGGACTTAATATACACTCACACTCAGAACGAATTCAATACAATCTGTGCACAATACCATAGGCTTGCCCTTATCTTCTTTACTTTGGCTTTTCAAACTTCCTACTAGAATCACTATAGGACTTTATTGGCTTGTAACGTAAGCTCGGGGTTAGGTGTGGTATATCGGGATATTAAGTGACTTTGACCTACCCTTCCTTGACATCTAAGTTGGCTCGTTACCTTTCTTTTTCTGCCGCTTTTCATTCATTCTTTTTGCACTTCATACTCTTTTCCCTAAGACTTTCATCAGCTTGAGTGTGACTTATTATTACAGCTTTTGATTCATGTCACAATTTTTTTCTTTGACTTTTTGTCATTCATACATTCTCTGCTTCCTTTGCTTTACACACAACTCTATTCATACCCTTGTTTTTTTTGCTTTCCTTCTTAATAGCCACCCTCAACTTACACATTTAGTGTGGGCTAAGGTACACATTATCCTTATAAAGGACTAGGGCCAGAATCCAGGTACTTTGCAGTAGCCACCCTCAACTTAGGCTTTTGGCCTATGTTGAGGTACACGATGTCCACGGAGGGACCAGGGCCAAAAAAAATATTTCACAATACTTTAAAGAGAAGGTGAACTGGATGTAAAGAAAGAATGGTATTCGTTAGGCTCAAACATTTGGATCAAAGGGAAAGATTTTCACAGAGGATTTGTTGATTCATTTTAGGCTTGAGTGGACTTAAACAATCAATGGCCTATGATCACCTCCTAGTGTTCAGTTCAAATTACCTTAGCAAGACTAACAGGGCAAGTTCTGGATTGGCACATCTCATATGAATCATCAAAACTCTCACACACATATGTCACCTTGTTGCAATTATCGAATCACCAATGAACCCAGTTAATGCTATAGCTTAAGTAATAGTGTCATACCGATACTACATCATGTCATGCAAAGATCCAATACATTCGACTCATTCAATTCACATTCACAGCACAAAGCAAAACATTTAAAATTGGAGGTATATCAGTGTCATGCACACTAATGCCATCACGCTTTATTTCCAGATTACTTATACACAATCACAATCCTACACATGCCGGTTCAACAGAAATTTAAATAGTTCCTTAGGGAAAAAGAACACAGGCAAGAAAACCCCAAGGAAGGATTTATAAGTTATGCTACTCAGACTTCACATTAACGCCAAACCCATTTGCCCCATCCCCACGAAGAAAATAGTGAAATGTCCTCAATGCACAAGAAAAGTAAAAACATCGGGTGAAACAAACCTGTGGCGCATAAGCGCCGAAGATCACTCAAGTGCTGGTGGGTCCGATAGCACGAAACCCACGAGATCATCAAATAGGACACTATCAGTAGTACCCGCAGTAGTAGTGTGGGGCGCACCATAAGTAGTAAGCCCCGAATCAGAAGCACCCGTTGCCATCCCCCACTCGCGCTCCTGGCACATCTGCTCATCAATCACGGACAGAAGCTAGGCAGCCTCTAAAGCTCGTCTCTCTCTCTTGCGGGCTTGCCGCACTTCGTCCAGATCAGCATCAGTGGCAACTCCAGAGCGGGCAGCTAAGTACATATACTGCCTGGGGCATGACAAAATTTATATTAATTTATGAACTGATTATTTAAAAGCTTTGATTAAGCTATTTTAATATTTTAATATGTTAATTAATATTTTGTTCTTAATCTTGTTTCTATAATTGGTGTGAGGTGTTCATTCTTCTCTAAGTGTGTGAGGTAACCGAATAATACCCGGTTCATACGTTGGCTAGCCGAATTGAATAGGTCGTCAAGCTAGGAGAGCGTTTAGACCTTGTATGGTGATCCCGTAGCCAAGATAACTCTAGAGAAAGAATAGATGTAAAACCAAAAGAACCTCCCTTAGAAACTTGATCTAGATCTTTAATATTACTTTGCATATTATTATATTATTATTGTTTAATCATGCTTGAATTATCTGTTTATATTTAATATATTTTTGTCTGTAAGTCCTTAAGACAGTATTTTTATTATCATGGATAATAATCAACATATTTTAAACAGTGTTAATCTATCCTCACAAGCAACCAAGATTGCTAAACTTGAAAATGATCTTCAAAATTGGAATATTCCTGAAGAACCTTTTAAAGCTATTTATCATTTAGGTAAATTCAATTTATTTGTTAATCACAATATTAAAACTTGTGAATCAACTGTTGCTATTAATAATTCTCTTGAAATTATTCGCTTGTTAAATGCTAACGATATTAATCGTTATAAAAATAAATTCAATTATTTGCATATTGGTTTAGTGCAAGTTGCTGTTAAGCCCCTGTTCAGGAAAGGCTTAGACATCCCCATTTGTGTTCTCCTTAGGGATGATAGATTTCTGAATTTTGATGATTCTCTGTTAGGAGTTCTTCAAAGTAATCTTGCCGATGGCCCGATTTATTTTAATTGTTATCCTAATTTTTCAATAGACATTAATGATCCTAATGTCATGGATTCTTTGACCTTAAATGTCAAAACAAAAAATTTGAATAGCAAAGCCAATACTCGAGAGATAGCGATTATCTATAGAGTATACTATCGGCTTATGTCTACTACTCTTGCACCAAAGGCTCGAATTGAGAGCCAAAAAGGTGTAACAATGCTTATGGAGGCCAATCATGAGCATAGTTCTGTATTCGTTCCTCGACTTATCAATTGGAATGACATTCTTTCTAACGATGAATGGCATTTTGATGCTATCACTCAGCCTTTTTCCTCTCATTCAGAAAGATCTAAAATAGAAAGGGTTATTCAATACCCTGATGGTTCTATAGATCTTAAATTCCTTGAGAATTCTTTATCTAGAACCTCCTCTATTAGAAGAGCTTCGTGTTCGTCGGTCCCTTCTAGGATGGCTCCTCATTATTCACCATCCGCTCCTTCTAGGACTGCTCCTCACCCACCCTCTTCTTCAAAAACCCCAGTGGATGAAGACAAACTTATCCACAGAGACAATAGTAAAGGAAAAGTCACTGGGGTAGATTTCTCTGGAAATATTCCAAAGGTTTACTATCAAGAAATTCCTACTAGTCCTACAGCTAGTGATATGGAACCTCCTTCAAATCAAAGGGATTCGGTACCAGGGTTTTTAAAAATGATTAAATCTGAGAAAGAGTTTAATCCAAATCCTTAGATTTTGCAAGAATCTTGGAATCATCCTAATAACCAAATCAACAGAAGTTGGTATGTTGCTTCTTATTCTCTTCAAGAAAGAGAGAAATTTGCAAATTCATGGATGAAAGATATGAAAAGAATTGGGTTTGAAATAGACTTCTTCAAGTGGTTTGAAATGACTGGAAAAATTGAGAATCAAAAGGATTCTCTTAAAGTTATTATCAATAAATGGTATACTACTTCAAACAAGGTCATTGAAGATGTTACTCCTCCTCTTGAAGGAATAAATATCCCTATTTCTGGAACCATTATAAAAGCTTCACCTTTTAAAATCCTTTCCACAGAAAAACCCACCTCCTTACCAACTACCCTTGATCTTAATAAGATCATAGAACAAAATAATTATACCAACCAGATTCTTCATGTTGTTTCCAGACAAATTGAAGACTCCAAAGAAAGAGCCTCTTTTTCAGGAAGGCCTGTTCCTTTATTATCTTCTAATAACAGTCAGAAAATAGACTCAAATCCTATATTCAAAATCAATGAATTTTCCAGAGAAAATTATCCTAAGCTCAAAAATACTTTTGATATTTCTGATAATATTTTTGATAAGATCAATGAGAAACTTGCTAACTTTTCAATATCTGATAAGAGTGGTAAGAAAGTTGCTACTATCAGTGATAAAGATAATCTTGTCCAAAAACTCTCCAATGATAGATATCATAACAGAAAAAACTATCAAAAAAGACCTTCTTTCCCAGACATCCAATATGAGGAAAATGCTTTTCTCTCCACTTCCTCTCATGAAGGAAGCAGCATAACTGAATGGAACATCGATGGTCTAGTAGAACATCAGATCTATAATAAACTCCATGAGATGGGAATAGCTATTACAGCTTACAAAATAAGAAATTCTTCTGACAGAGAAGCTGCTTCTATGATCGTTGCAGGATTCACTGGTATGTTAAAACATTGGTGGGACAATTATGTTTCAGAAGAAACTAAAAGAGTTATTTATGATACTCACGCTACTGAGACTGTTATTAAAATGGAAGGAACTTCTGAAGTCCCTACTGAAGTTTTTAAAGAAGATGCTTGTGCTACTCTTCTCTATCATATAGCAAAGCATTTTATCGGAGAACCTAAGTTATTTTAGGACAGGTTTCTCCAAATTCTTAATAACATCAGTTGTCCTTCTTTAGATGATTTTACCTAGTATAAATACAATTTTATGCAGAAGGTAATGATCAGACCAGATTGCCATTTAGACTTTTGGAAAGAAAGATTTGTGAGCGGTCTACCACCACTTTTTGCTGACAAAGTAAGAACCAAGATCCAAGATAGGAATGAGGGAAAAATTCCTTATGATCAAATGACTTATGGAGATCTCATTAGTATTATAAACACTGTGGGATTAGAACTTTGTACATATATTAAGTTGAAACATCAACTTAAAAAAGAAAAATCTTCTTCAAAAAGAGAACTAGGAAGTTTTTGTCAAGACTTCAGTTTTGTTTCACTCACTCCTCCTTCTAGGAAAATAAGAAAGGATAACAAGGAGTCGAAAAAAGTTCATCGCAGCAAGACAAGAAGAACTTCTGAAAAGGATTACAAAAAATCTTCCAAAAGGAGAAGCAAGCATAAAGGATTTAAGAAATCCAAAGAGGATGTTTGTTGGACTTGTGGAAAATCTGGCCATAGAGCTAGCGAATGCAGGTCTGGTAAGCAGAAGAAGATCAACAGTCTTGAAATAGACGCAGCAACTAAAGAGAAACTCTTTTCTATTCTTGAAGAACCTTTATCCGATTCTTCAAATAATTCTGCTGAATATAGCAATGAAGAAAATATCAACATCGATTATGATTCAGATTCTAGCAAATCGGGAAATAATTGTAACTGCACAGAGGCTTTCTGTGTTTGTGAAGATATTCCTCAAATCAGAGTTCTTAGTAATGACTCTAAAGAAACTCTCTTTGACATTATCGAACACATTGATAATGACGAAGCGAGAAAAAAATATCTCTTAGAACTCAAGAATCTTATTCTTAACCAAAAGGAAAAGCCTAAAGCTCGTACTATGGTTGAACCTTTCAGCATGAAACAAATCATGAATAGGTTCGAAAGAAATGCCGAACCTACCATATATGATCTTCATCATGAAGTCAAAACTCTCAAAGAGGAAATCAAAGATATTAAGTCTAGACTTGGGAAAGTCGAAACTGATGTCATTGCTGAAAAATCCTCAAAGAGATTGCCAATCAAAATCTTGAGGAAGAAACTGAAAATCTTCCAGATAAGGATAAATTAGATTATCCTCCCTTCAATATTGATCTCTCTGTTGAACCTACTCCTGATATTGCGATTACTTCTAGTCCAGGTATCATAGTTATTTCTTCTATCAGGCCGCAAAGTCATCATATTCCTGTTAAGATTGTTATAAATAAAGATTTCGTTATTAACAGAATTGGTTTACTTGACAGTGGTGCAGATAGAAATTGCATTGTTAAAGGTATTGTTCCCACTAAGTATTTGGAAAAAAGTACTTCAAAATTATATTCTGCTACTGGTGAGTTGCTAAAAATTAATTATAAGCTGTCTAAAGCTCATATTTGCAACAATAATATTTGTTTAACAAATGATTTTATCATTACTGAAGATATTAATGAAGGTATTATTCTTGGAATACCTTTTATCACTCAGATAAAACCTTTTGTCACTAATCTAAGCGGTATTACTACTTCTATTCTTGGAAAAGAATTACATTTTCCTTTTGTAAAAACTCTTTCCCAAGAAGAAAGTAATTTTATTAGAGAAAAAACTATTTTTAGAATAAACTCTCTATCTCAGCATGTGAATTTCTTAAAAGAAGAAATTAAAATCAAAAAAATTGAGCAAATTTTAAAAACCCCGGAGATGGTTGCTAAAATAACTAGCCTTCATAAAAAATTTGAAGAGGAAATTTGCTCTGATTTTCCTAATGCTTTTTGGGAAAGAAAAAGACGTATTGTTGAATTACCTTACATTAAAGGATTTAATGAACAAACTATTACTACCAAGGCAAGACCTATTCAAATGAATCATGAAATGATGGAATTTTGTAAAAAGGAAATTGATAATTTATTGAAAAATAAGATTATTAGATTTTCTAAATCTCCTTGGAGTTGCTCTGCTTTCTATGTTAACAATAGTGCAGAAAAAGAAAGAGGAGCACCAAGACTTGTTATTAATTACAAACCTCTTAACTCTGCTTTAAAATGGATCAGGTACCCGTTACCTAACAAAAGAGATTTGCTAAAAAGAACTTATAAGGCTAATATCTATAGCAAGTTTGATATGAAATCAGGTTTTTGGCAGATTCAAATTGCCGACAAAGATAAATATAAAACTTCTTTCAATGTCCCATTTGGACAATATGAATGGAATGTTATGCCTTTTGGTCTGAAAAATGCTCCTTCTGAATTCCAGAATATCATGAATAGCATTTTTAATGATTATAGTTACATGTCTATTATCTATATTGATGATGTGCTTATCTTTTCTAATGATATTGATTCGCATTTTAAGCATCTAAATATTTTCTTCAAGATTGTTAAAAGTAATGGTTTAGTAGTCAGTGCTAAAAAGATAAAACTGTTCCAAACTTCTATAAGGTTTCTAGGCCATGACCTTTACCAAGGTAGTTACAAACCTATCTGTAGAGCCATTGAGTTCTCTTCTAAATTTCCTAATGATATTATAGACAAAACCCAATTACAGAGGTTTTTAGGAAGTCTAAATTATGTTGCTAATTTCATTCCTAATGTCAGACAAATTTGTGAACCCCTATATAAAAGACTCAAAAAGAATCCTGTCCCTTGGGGAAAAGAACAAACCCAAGCAGTCATTACCATCAAAAGACTAGTTCAGAGTCTCCCTTGTTTAGGAATTCCCAATCCTGATGCTTTTATGATAGTCGAAACCGATGCTTCAGATATTGGTTATGGAGGGATCTTTAAACAAAGATCTAGTACAAACTCCTCTGAACAATTAGTCAGGTTTACTTCGGGAATCTGGAATTCCGCGCAAAAGAATTACTCAACTGTTAAGAAAGAAATTTTGTCTATAGTGATATGTATCACTAAATTCAAAGATGATCTTATCAACAAAGAATTCTTACTAAGAGTTGATTGTAAATCGGCTAAAGAAATTTTACAAAAAGATGTAAAAAACTTGGTTTCAAAACAAATATTCGCTAGATGGCAAGCTCTACTATCTAGCTTTGATTTTCAAATAGATTTTATTAAAGGAGAAAATAACTCTTTACCAGATTTTCTAACAAGAGAATTTTTACAGGGAAAAAATGAGGCCTTTCAAGCCTAACACTCCTTCGAAAGAAGGAAAACAAATGACGAAACCATTCGTCCTACCACCCTTGACACCGGCAAAAACCCCACAAAGACCGGTTTTTGATAATAGATATACCCTGTTGGCAGACTATCCTAAATTGCCTGCACCACCTCCTCCAAATCCAACTAAATTGGTTCAACTAAGGCCTAATAGACCTTTTACCCCTGAAGCAACAAGTTCCTCTGTTCAAACAAAGGATAATTATGTAATGACGGCTCCTGAATCTTTCGCTCAAGCTGTCAAGCCTGAACTACCAGTTCCAAAGCAAGCATCTCCTCTCAAAGAAGAAAATTTTGAATTTGTAACTACTCAGATGGTACCTTTGTTAGCCATAGATAAGGATTATGAACATCTCGGGATAGAGACTCTCATAAAACCTTGTTATACTGACAACAATTTCGTTGATACTGATTGTTCATACAAGACCAGAAAGTTCTACGAAGCTATTCTGGTAGATACAGAATCCATAGAAATTGAGCACAACAGGGATGAACAAAATCCTGAGTTCATAAGGTATTCTCGATTTACCATCAAGAGAATTTTATCTCCGTTTGAATGGTACACAAATCATTTGCATACTCCGATAGCATTATCTATGCAACATAGGCCACAAACCTATAATTGGCATGATTATAAGGCTGCTTGGTTCAATTTCATCTATTTAAGGCCAAGACACACCTGGTTTGTCAAATATTGCCCACAGGTAATAAAAGCAGTTATTCCCAGATGGTTCTACGAATGGTGGAACATTTTTGGAAGAAATTTGCAGATTTTACCCCAACAATTCCATATCAGGTTTAATGAATTTCAAAGCAAAGAAGAGATTTCTACTCTTACTGAGCATATCAAGTTATGTAAATTTTTTATTCAAAAAAGAATATCTTATATTATCTCTTGGAACTTCACCAAAGTAGACATAGATAGAATTCGCTTCTTAACAAAAGAAGTTATGATCAAGGGATGGACTCCTAAGCCAGCAGAAGTCAGGCCTACTAACAATGTTGCAGGAACAAGCAGCACCACTACTTCAAAATTATCTAAAGCTGAGTTAAAAGCAAAGCTCAAGAAAGCCATGGATAATCTGGAAGATTATACAGAAACACAGATAATGCAGCTAATCAGTGATGCAGCATCATCTGGGAGCAGTAACGGGGACATGTGCGACCTCAAAGGAATAGCACAATCATATGTGGACCCCGATTACGAATAGAAACTTGGCTCTTGAGAAAAGTAGAGACCAAAGGTCGGAATTACTTTTCAAAAAGAGACATTTTACTATTCCTAAAAGGAATCCAACAAACTTTACTTTATAAAAGTAAAAGACCCCACTCACCGACGAACACTTTGATTTGTCTATCTTTAATTATTGTAAAGAAAAGAATCCTTATTCTATAAAAGGAATTCTCTCTTCTCCTTAGAAGGCATCAGTTTTCTCACCCACTACTGAAAACCTCTCTCTCTAAATGTTTTAATGCTTCCGCCTGTAGCTCTTTCCATGTTTACATAAATAGAAGCTTGTAAGTTTTTAAATACTTTTCTTCATTTAATCTTCCATATAAACTTTGTCGTATTTTATCAATACAACTTCGGAGGATTACCGCCGATCCGTAATTGGTATCAGAGCCATGTTGGCAGTATACGTACCTAGCATGAGCAGCTAAGTACATATACTGTCTGGGGCATGACAAAATTTATATTAATTTATGAACTGATTATTTAAAGCTTTGTTTAAACTTTTTAAATATTTTAATATGTTAATTAATATTTTGTTCTTGATTTTGTTTCTATATTTGGTGTGAGGTGTTCATTCTTCTCTAAGCGTGTGAGGTAACCGAATAATACCCGGTTCATACGTTGGCTAGCCAAAATGAATAGATCGTCAAGCTAGGAGAGCGTTTAGACCTTGTATGGTGATCCCGTAGCCAAGATAACTCTAGAGAAAGAACAGATGTAAAACCAAAAGAACCTCCCTTAGAAACTAGATCCAGATCTTTAATATTTCTTTGCATATTATTATATTATTATTGTTTAATCATGCTTGAATTATCTGTTTATATTTAATATATTTTTGTCTGTAAGTCCTTAAGACAGTATTTTTATTATCATGGATAATAATCAACATATTTTAAACAGTGTTAATCTATCCTCACAAGCAACCAAGATTGCTAAACTTGAAAATGATCTTCAAAATTGGAATATTCCTGAAGAACCTTTTAAAGCTATTTATCATTTAGGTAAATTCAATTTATTTGTTAATCACAATATTAAAACTTGTGAATCAACTGTTGCTATTAATAATTCTCTTGAAATTATTCTCTTGTTAAATGCTAACGATATTAATCGTTATAAAAATAAATTCAATTATTTGCATATTGGTTTAGTGCAAGTTGCTGTTAAGCCCCTGTTCAGGAAAGGCTTAGACATCCCCATTTGTGTTCTCCTTAGGGATGATAGATTTCTGAATTTTGATGATTCTCTGTTAGGAGTTCTTCAAAGTAATCTTGCCGATGGCCCGGTTTATTTTAATTGTTATCCTAATTTTTCAATAGACATTAATGATCCTAATGTCATGGATTCTTTGACCTTAAATGTCAAAACAAAAAATTTGAATAGCAAAGCCAATACTCGAGAGATAGCGATTATCTATAGAGTATACTATCGGCTTATGTCTACTACTCTTGCACCAAAGGCTCGAATTGAGAGCCAAAAAGGTGTAACAATGCTTATGGAGGCCAATCATGAGCATAGTACTATATTCATTCCTTGACTTATCAATTGGAATGACATTCTTTCTAACGATGAATGGCATTTTGATGCTATCACTCAGCCTTTTTCCTCTCATTCAGAAAGATCTAAAATAGAAAGGGTTATTCAATACCCTGATGGTTCTATAGATCTTAAATTCCTTGAGAATTCTTTATCTAGAACCTCCTCTATTAGAAGTGCTTCGTGTTCGTCGGTCCCTTCTAGGATGGCTCCTCATTATTCACCATCCACTCCTTCTAGGACTGCTCCTCACCCACCCTCTTCTTCAAAAACCCCAGAGGATGAAGACAAACTTATCCACAGAGACAATAGTAAAGGAAAAGTCACTGGGGTAGATTTCTCTGGAAATATTCCAAAGGTTTACTATCAAGAAATTCCTACTAGTCCTACAGCTAGTGATATGGAACCTCCTTCAAATCAAAGGGATTCGGTACCAGGGTTTTTAAAAATGATTAAATCTGAGAAAGAGTTTAATCCAAATCCTCAGATTTTGCAAGAATCTTGGAATCATCCTAATAACAAAATCAACAGAAGTTGGTATGTTGCTTCTTATTCTCTTCAAGAAAGAGAGAAATTTGCAAATTGATGGATGAAAGATGTGAAAAGAATTGGGTTTGAAATAGACTTCTTCAAGTGGTTTGAAATGACTGGAAAAATTGAGAATCAAAAGGATTCTCTTAAAGTTATTATCAATAAATGGTATACTACTTCAAACAAGGTCAGTGAAGATGTTACTCCTCCTCTTGAAGGAATAAATATCCCTATTTCTGGAACCATTATAAAAGCTTCACCTTTTAAAATCCTTTCCACAGAAAAACCCACCTCCTTACCAACTACCCTTGATCTTAATAAGATCATAGAACAAAATAATTATACCAACCAGATTCTTCATGTTGTTTCCAGACAAATTGAAGACTCCAAAGAAAGAGCCTCTTTTTCAGGAAGGCCTGTTCCTTTATTATCTTCTAATAACATTCAGAAAATAGACTCAAATCCTATATTCAAAATCAATGAATTTTCCAGAGAAAATTATCCTAAGCTCAAAAATACTTTTGATATTTCTGATAATATTTTGGATAAGATCAATGAGAAACTTGCTAACTTTTAAATATCTGATAAGAGTGGTAAGAAAGTTGCTACTATCAGTGATAAAGATAATCTTGTCCAAAAACTCTCCAATGATAGATATCATAACAGAAAAAACTATCAAAAAAGACCGGATTCTTTTCTTTACAATAATTAAAGATAGACAAATCAAAGTGTCCGTCGGTGAGTGGGGTCTTTTACTTTTATAAAGTAAAGTTTGTTGGATTCCTTTTAGGAATAGTAAAATGTCTCTTTTTGAAAAGTAATTCCGACCTTTGGTCTCTACTTTTCTCAAGAGCCAAGTTTCTATTCGTAATCGGGGTCCACATATGATTGTGCTATTCCTTTGAGGTCGCACATGTCCCCGTTACTGCTCCCAGATGATGCTGCATCACTGATTAGCTGCATTATCTGTGTTTCTGTATAATCTTCCAGATTATCCATGGCTTTCTTGAGCTTTGCTTTTAACTCAGCTTTAGATAATTTTGAAGTAGTGGTGCTGCTTGTTCCTGCAACATTGTTAGTAGGCCTGACTCCTGCTGGCTTAGGAGTCCATCCCTTGATCATAACTTCTTTTTCTAAGAAGCGAATTCTATCTATGTCTACTTTGGTGAAGTTCCAAGAGATAATATAAGATATTCTTTTTTGAATAAAAAATTTACATAACTTGATATGCTCAGTAAGAGTAGAAATCTCTTCTTTGCTTTGAAATTCATTAAACCTGACATGGAATTGTTGGGGTAAAATCTGCAAATTTCCTCCAAAAATGTTCCACCATTCGTAGAACCATCTGGGAATAACTGCTTTTATTACCTGTGGGCAATATTTGACAAACCAGGTGTGTCTTGGCCTCAAATAGATGAA
>JAGDQO010002225.1:0-30277 GCA_018342035.1 Solanum appendiculatum | reverse complement strand
CCGAGCCCCGAGCCCCGAGCCCCGAGCCCCGAGCCCCGAGCCCCGAACCCTGAACTCGGAACCCTGAACCCTGAACCCTGAACCCGGACCCCTGAGCCCTGAACCCTGAACCCTGAGCAAACCTTGAACTCGGACCCCTGAGCCCTGAACCCTGAACCCTGAGCAAACCTTGAACCTTGAACCCTGAACCCTGAACCCTGAACCCTGAAACCTGAACCGTGAGCCTGAACCCTGAACCGTGAACCCTGAACCCTGAGCCCTGAGCCCTGAGCCCTGAACCCTGAGCCCGGAGCTCTGAACCCTGAACCCTAAACCCTGAACCCTGAACCCTGAACCCTGAGCCCTGAGCCCTAAGCCCTGAGCCTTGAACCCTGAACCTTGAACCCTGGCCCTGAACCCTGAACCCTGAACCCTGAACCTTAAACCCTAAACCCTAAACCCTAAACCCCAAACACCGAAATACAAACCACGAACACCAAACCCAAAACCCTGAACCCCGAACCCTGAACCCCAGAACCTTGAACCCCAGAACCTTGAACCCCAAACCCCGAACCCCGAACCTCGAACCCCAAACCCTGACCCCCGAACCCATAACCCCAAACCCCAAACACCGAACCCCGAAACCCTCAACCCTTAACCCCGACACCTTAACCCTAAAACCTCAATCCCGAACCCCGACACCTTAACCCTCAACCTTGAACCCCAAAACCTCAACCCTGAACCCTGAACCCTGAACCCTGAACCCTGAACCCCAAACCCAAAACCCTAATCTCCGAACCCCGAACCCCGAACCTCAAACCTCGAACCCAAAACCACAATCCCCAAACCCTGAAACCTCAACCCTAAACCCTGAAACCTCAACCCCAAAAACTGAAACCCGAACCCTGAATCCTGAAACCTCAACCCTAAACCCTAAACACAGAACCTCGAACCTCCGAACCCCGAAACCTCAACCCCAAACCCCAAAACCTCAATCCCGACCCCTGAAACCTCAACCCCAAACCCAAAAACCTCAATACCGACCCCTAAAACCTCAACCTCGAACCTCAAAACCTTAACCCCTAACCCCAAAACCTCAACCCCAAACCTTGATCTCCGAACCCTGAACCCTAAACTCCGAAACCCAAACCCCAAAACCTGAAACCCAAAATTTGAACACCGAACCCCAAACCCCAAAACCAAAAACCTGAACCCTGAACCTCGAAACCCAAAGCCCAAAACCCAAAGCCTGAAACCCTGAAACCCAAACCCAAAACCCCAAACCCCAAACCTCGAACACGATCCCGAACCCCAAACCCGAACCCCGAACCCCAAACCTTGAACCTAAACCCTGAACCCTGAACCCCAAACCCTAAACCCCGAGCCCTGAACCCTGAGCCCTGAGCCCTGAGCCCTAAGCCCTGAACTTTGAGCCCTAGCCCTGAGCCCTGAGCCCTGGGCCCTGAGCCATGAGACCTGAGCCCCGAGCCCTGGGCCCTTAGCCCTGAGCCCCGAGCCCTGAACCCCGAACCTAAACCCGGAACCCTGAACCTTGAACCCTGAACCTCAAACCCCTAACCCCGAACCTGAACCCCAAACTCCGAGCCCTGAACTCTGAACCCTGAACCCCAAACATCGAACCCTGAGCCCCGAAACCTCAACCCTATACCCCGAAACCTCAACCCTGAACCCCGAAACCTCAATCCTGAACCCTAAAACCTCAACCCTGTACCCTGAACCCCGAAACCTGAGCCCAGAACCCCAAACCCTGAGCCCTTAACCCCCAACCCTGGGCCCGAAACCCCGAACACTGAGTCCTGAACCCTGAACCTTGAACCCTGAACCCTGAACCCCAAGCCCTAAGCCCTGAGCCCTGAGCCCTGAACTTCGAACCTTAAACCCTGAACCCCGAACCCCTAACCCCTAACCCCAAACCCTGCACCCCAAACCTTAAACCCCGAACCCTGAACCCTGAACCCCAAACCCTGAATCCTGAACCCTAAACCCTAAACCCCGAATCCTAAACCCCAAACCCTGAACCCTGAACCTCGAAACCTCAACCCTGAACCCCAAACTCTGAACCCTGAACCTTGAACCCTGAACCCTGAACCCTGAACCCTTCTGAACCCTGAACCTTGAACCCTGAACCCTGAACCCTGAACCCTAAACCTCGAACCCTGAACCCTGGACCCTGGACCCTGAACCCTGGACCCTAGACCCTGGACCCTAAACCCTGAACCCTAAACCTTAAACCTTAAAGTCCTAAACCCTAAACCCTAATGGTGAGGCCTCCTATGTCCGACGACCTAACCTTGTTACTTTTTCATATTTTTCGGTATGCTTTTGGATATTGTATTGGGCTGCGTCCCGAACCTTCATTTCCATTTTCTTATGTTAAATGACTTGAGACATAAGTTGTAGACTCACGCTGTTTTGTTATATAATGATCTTTTAATTCTTTTCTCTATTATCTTGTATGTTTTGTATGCTAAGGGCTTGTGTGAGGCCTCTCAGGGTCTTGTATGCCGTGTTACATCTAGGGGCTACCCTGGGTCGTGACAAACTTGGTATTCAGAGCATAAGGTTTTAGAAGGGTTCTAGGATGTCTCATAAGCCACGTCGAGTAGAGTCTTGTTCATGAGTGTGAAGTGCGCCACATTTACGAATGAGAGACTATAAGATGATTAGGAAACTCCACTTCTTCATTATCCTTAAGTCATGCGTAGAGTGTTACTCTATATGCCTCTTTCTCCTAATCCCTATCCTACGCGTTTCAGGATATGGCATCTCGAAGAGCTTATACTCGAAGGAATGCGAGAGAAAGTGAAGAGCAAGAAACTCCTCCTCAAGCTCCTCAAGTTTCGGCCGATCCTTTGGCCGAGCAAGTAACCAATGCGGAGTTCAGGGCTGCTTTTCAGGTGTTGGCTGAAGCCGTGATGGCTCAAGACAATAGGGAGGTTGTGGCACCCGTAAACCTAATTATGGGTACGACGGCGTCAAGAGTGAGGGACTTCACCCGGATGAACCCTCCGGAGTTTCACTGTTCTAAAGTGGAGGAAGATCCTCAAGAGTTTATTGATGAGGTTTATAAAGTGTTGATGATCATGGTAGTGTCACCGACGGAAAAGGTGGAGTTGGCTGCTTACCAACTCAATGGTGTCGGTCAAATTTGGTACAACCAATGGAAGAGTGAGATGGCGGTTGATGTAGGTCATCTGGAGTGGGAGAAATTCAAGGGTGCTTTCCTCGATAGATTTTTTTCCTTTGAGATGAAGGAGGCGAAGGTACTCGAGTTCATCAACCTTCGTCAAGGGAGTATGGGTGTGAAAGAGTATGCTTTGAAGTTCACACAGTTGGCTCGATATGCTCCTTCTATGGTGGCCGATCCTAGGGCAAGAATGAGCAAACTTCTTTCGGGAGTGTCCGAAATGGTGGTCAAAGAGTGTCGTACCGCCATGCTTATTAGTGATATGGATATTTCTCGCCTCATGATTCATGCACAGCAAATAGAGGAGGAGAAGCTCATGGAAAGGTCTAGGAACTTCAAGAGGGCCAAGACCGGTGATGGTGGGTTCTCTTATTCAAGGTTCGATTGACATGGTCATTTTAAGCCTAGACAAAAGTTCTCTAATCAAGGGCCTTCCAATGCCCCTCCTAAGTCCAACCAAGAGAGGGTGTCTAACCCTAAGCCTCAAGGAGGAATGGTAGTGGCTCCTCATTGCCTACTTATGCCAAGTGTGGGAGGAAACACGAGGGTACTTGTCTAGCCGGTTCGAATGCATGTTTTGGATGTGGTAGGACGGGTCATAAAGTAAGGGATTGTCCCTTGGCTGCTAAGAAGGGAGGAGAAAATCATCGAAAGGTTCAACCCCAAAATCCGACAAGTTCTAGTGGAAATCAAAAGCAAAACCAATTCTATGCACTTCAGGCCCGTCATGAGCAAGAGGGTTCTCCAGATGTGGTTACCGGGATTTTGAAAATCTTCCACTTTGATGTTTATGCTTTGCTTGATCCAGGTGCTACGTTGTCTTTTGTGACGCCTTATGTAGCTATGAAGTTTGATGTTGTTCCTGATGTGTTGTTAGATCAATTCTGTGTCTCTACTCTTATTGGTGAATCTATTGTGGCTAAGAGAGTCTATAGAAATTGTTCCGTCTCTTTATTCCATAGAGTCACTCATGTGGATCTTGTAGAGCTTGATATGCTAGACTTCGATGTTATCCTCGGGATGGATTGGTTGCATTCTTGTTATGCCTCTATTGATTGTAGAACTCGAATGGTCAAGTTCCAATTTCCATATGAGCCTATCCTAGAGTGGAAAGGAGGAAATTCTTCGCTTAAGGGTCAATTTGTTTCTTATCTGCAAGCTAGAAAGATGATTTCTAAGGGTTGCATGTACCATCTTGTTAGGCTGAGGGATATGAATTCTGAAACCCCTACTCTTGAGTCAGTCCCCATTGTTAATGAATTTCTGAAAGTGTTCCCCGATGATTTACCCGGTGTTCTTCCAAAGAGGGAAATAGACTTCGGTATTGACCTCCTCCCTGATACGCAACCTATCTCTGTTCCTCCTTATAGAATGGCTCCAGTAGAGCTTAAGGAACTAAAAGAGCAATTGAAAGATTTGTTGGATAAGGGTTTCATCCGACCAAGTATTTCTCCATGGGGTGCTCCGATCTTGTTTGTTAGAAAGAAAGATGGGTCACTCCGTATGTGCATTGACTACCGCCAACTAAATAAGGTTACTATCAAGAATAAGTATCCTCTCTCGAGAATTGATGATTTGTTTGACCAACTCCAAGGGGCTAGTTATTTCTCTAAGATTGATCTTCGTTCAGGCTATCACCAATTGAAGGTAAGGGATGATGACATTCCGAAAACAGCTTTCCAGACAAGATACGGGCACTATGAGTTTCTAGTGATGTCTTTCGGGTTGACTAATGCTCCAGTCGCATTTATGGATTTGATGAATCACGTGTTAAGACAATACCTTGATATGTTCGTCATTGTGTTTATAGATGATATCTTGATTTACTCAAGGAGTGATAGTGAGCATGCTGATCATTTGAGGATTGTGTTGCAAGTTCTCAAGGACCAACAACTCTTTGCTAAGTTCAAAAAATGTGACTTTTGGTTAAGATCCGTAGCCTTCCTTGGTCACATTGTTTCCGGTAAAGGCATCGAGGTAGATCCTAAGAAGACGAATGCGGTTAAGAATTGGCTTAGACCTCTATCACCTTCGGATATTCGTAGTTTCTTGGGTTTAGCCGGTTACTATCGAAGGTTTGTTGAAGGGTTTTCCTCAATTGCTTCAAGGCAACTAAAGGTGCATGAAAAGAATTACCCTACTCATAATTTGGAGCTGGCGGCAGTTGTGTTTGCTCTAAAGATATGGCGGCATTACTTGTATGGTGTCCATGTTGACGTCTTTACCAACCATAAGAGTTTGCAATATGTATTTAAGCAAAATGATCTAAATCTTCGCCAACGAAGGTGGCTTGAACTATTAAAGGACTATCATGAATGTCCTCTATCACCCTGGCAAGGCTAACGTGGTGGCATATGCACTTAGTCGGATGTCAATGGGTAGTGTTGCCAATATTAAAGATGGTAAAAGGGAACTAGTTTGTGATGTTCATAGATTGGCTCGTTTGGGTGTGCGATTAGTTGATTCCACCCAAGGTGGTGTTATGGTCCACAATGGTTCAGAATCTTCCTATGTGCAAGATGTGAAAGCTAAGCAAGATCTTGATCCGAACCTAGTCGAATTGAAAGAAGCGGTGTAAAAGAAATCTGTTGAGGCTTTCTCCCAAGGGGGAGATGGAGTGCTCATATATCAGGGTCGTTTATGTGTCCCTAATGTAGATGACCTAAGAGGAAAAATCTTGATTGAGGCCCATGGTTCTCGTTATTCCATTCACCCGGGAGCTACCAAGATGTACCGTGACTTGCGAGAGATCTATTGGTGGAATGGGATGAAGAAGGACATTGCGGGATTTGTGGCTAGATGTCCTAATTACCAACAGGTGAAAGTTGAACACCAAAGACCGAGGGGTCTACCACAAGATATTGACATTCCTACTTGGAAGTGGGAAGATGTAAACATGGACTTTATTGTTGGCTTGCCGCGCACTCGGCGCCAGTATGATTCGATTTACTTGGTTGTAGATCATATGACGAAATCAACCCATTTCATTCCCGTCAAGGTTTCTTACTCGGCGGAGGATTATGCTAAGTTGTACTTGAGGGAGATGGTTAGGTTGCATGGAGTGCCTTTATCCATTATCTCCGATCGTGGTACACAGTTTACTTCTCAATTTTGGAAATCTTTCCAAAAAGGCCTCGGTACTCGTGTTAAGCTTAGCACAGCCTTTCATCCCCAAATCGATGGGCAAGCGGAGCGTACCATCCAAACCTTGGAGGATATGTTAAGAGCTTGTGCAATTGACTTCAAGGGTAATTGGGATGATCATTTGCCTTTGATTGAGTTTGCTTATAATAACAGCTACCATTCTAGTATTGGTATGGCTCCATTTGAAGCTCTCTATGGTAGGAGGTGTAGATCTCCCATAAATTGGTTTGAAATTGGGGAAGTTGCTTTGATAGGCCCCGAGTTAGTGCATGAGGTTATGGAGAAAGTTCGGCTTATTAGAGAAAGGCTGAAAATGGCTCAAAGTCAACAAAAGTCTTATGCCGATGTTAGAAGAAGAGAATTAGAATTTGATGTTGATGATTGGGTTTACTTGAAAATTTCACCTATGAAGGGTGTAATGAGATTTGGGAAGAAAGGGAAGCTTACTTGATTTATGCATGTTCATGAAGAGTCTAGCATGATATATATATATATAATTGTGCATTGAGTATGAGTTGCATAAAGTTTTCATGAATTTTGTATTAAGCATGCTTTAGCTTGGAGTTGATATTTCCTCCTCGGATATGTGCATTTACTTGCTTGCATGCTAGGTTGGATTATTAGTCCGAGTCTATCGCCCTTCTCAGGATATCCAGGTTCTCATTTGAGGATGAATGTCCCCAAGAGGGAGATATTGTAACACCCCTGTTTTTTTGAAGAGAAAGAAAATGCAGTTTTAAAATTTTTCTGGTGCCAGTGACGACGGAGGCCATCTACAGACCGTAGGTGGAGTGACGGGCCGTAGATCGTAACCGTCAATGGCCCTGCCAGCTTTATAAATTTTGAGTTTCTGAACCTTGACCTACGGAATAGCAGGACGGTTCGTAGTTTAGTTGACGGGCCGTAGATGGGTTCCGTAGATGCCTTCCAGACTTAGCCAAATTTTTAGTCCAAAACAAACTTTCATAATCGATTGATGAAAGAGCAGGACGGTCCGTCAGTGGATGTACTGACCGTAGGTCCTGTCCGTCGATTGGCCCTGACAGTTTATTTAAGGGCTTTTTAGACTTTTTTCCTAAATGTTTATTCCTTATACTAGACGATTTTGCCCCTTAGCCTTGGCCCTATTTATATTTCTAAGCCCTAATCCCTTCATTTTCCAAATATTCCTCTCTCTAGAAGAACAAGAAGGAGAAGAAGAGAGCTAGGGTTCTCATCAAGGTCACCAATCCCTTTTTATTTCAAGGCATTGGCTTTAAGGTATGATAGTATTTACCATTTGGAGTCTTTCCTCCAATGGGTCCTCTTTTCCTTAACGTTTTCAAGGTATAGTCTTGCCCAAGAGAGTTAGGGTTTGACAAATTCTTATGGGTCCTTCATTATGCTTTTCATTGTTGATGTTATGGTTGATAGTGCACGATCTAGTGTGGTAAAGTAAGCTAGTGCACGATTTAGCGTGGTTTACATGCAACTTGATGAATCCCATGAGCTTATGCTAAGTATCCCCCAATTTATGATTATGTTTATGATTGTGGGTTGATTGAGAAAAGATGAATTGCATGAACTCTTTGTGAAGTGAGTTCAGGATTATGATTATCTAGCTATGAATTTCCTGTAAGACTATGAATGATGAAAAGATGATATTTTATGAAAAGATGCATGTTGAATCAAAATCTATGATTTTCCTCTATTATGTGGGTTCCCTCAATTATGACTAAAATTGCCTAGATTTATGGCTTTCTAAGTATTAGCTTGCATTGAATTGCATGTTTTGAGGAGAAGCTTATGAACCCATGATTTATGAGTTAAGAGCATAACGAACTATGTAGGTATGAAGCTTGTGAACTCATGCATGTTTTATGAAGTTTATGATATGTTAGTGCATTTGTTGAGTTGGGAAAGGGTTTCTCATGTAATGCTCAACCTATGAGTGTGAAAGGTTTTCTCACACGTAATGATTCATAACTTGTTGAAAGGTTTGCTCAACTAAGCTTGAATCCTTGATTTATGAACTATTCTATGAAGAGGCAAGAGGCGTTACCCATGTTCCCTAATGTAGACAAGAGGCGATTACCCATGTCTACTAAAAAATGAAATCATGATTAATAGAAGAACAAGTGGAGATTACCCATGTTCTTAAGGAGCTATTCTATGAAGGGACAAGAGGCGATTACCCATGTTCCCTAATGTAGACAAGAAGCAATTACCCATGTCTACCTAAGATAAAATGAACTATGATAATTCCGTGGGAAATATGCTTAGTACCGAGTGGACAAGTGGCGATTACCCATGTCCCATAACCTATGTGCCACCATAGGGTGATGGTCTATGATAGACACGATCTGAGCAGTTCATGGTCTTACCTTGGCAAGTACGACACCCTTTTTCGATGTGGGGCAGACACCGGATTCCATGTTGATAGCTCACATGGTCTTATATGTCGGTTAAGACTATTTCCCCACAAGTTAATGAACAAGTGTTCTCAGGATGATGGTTTAAAGTAGAGTAAAGGAAAGATGAATAGCTTGTCTTGGCCATGTTTTATGCTTCATGTTTCTTATGTTCTATCATGTTTTAGCTTGGCCATTACATGTCATGATTATATGTCATTCTTGCATGGTTTATATGCCTTTTTATGCATTGCTATCATACTTGGTACTTGATTGTACTAACGCATACTTTTGCCTACATTGATTCTATTGATGTAGGACTTGGCGGTTCTTCTCATTCCACTCGTGGCTAGTCAGTTCCAGTGATAGTGAAGACTTGGTGAGGCCTCCTATGTCCGAGGACCTAACCTTGTTACTTTTTCATATTTTCCGTTATGCTTTTGGATATTGTACTGGGCTGCGTCCCAAACCTTTATTTCTATTCTCTTATGTTAGATGGCTTGAGAAATAAGTTGTAGACTTCCGCTGTTTTGCTATATAATGCTCTTTTTAATTCTTTTCTCGATTATCTTGTATGTTATGTATGCTAAGGGCTTGTCTGAGGCCTCCCGGGGTCTTGTACGCCGTGTTACATCTAGGGGCTACCCTGGGTCGTGAATTTTCACTGCGTTTTTGGGCATTAACGAGGCATTTAATAGGAATTAGGCAATTTTTCTCATTTTTTTGTGTGTGTTAGCCCATGAATATTTTAGTGATATGGCTTCCGATCAATTGTTTTTCGAAATCTTCTGAAGACCCTCTGTAAGTATCCAGGGGAGCAGGAGGTGAAGCCTCAGGAATTTTCATTGCGTTTTTGGGTATTTACAAGGCATTTAATAGGAATTAGGCGATTTTTCTCATTTTTCGTGTGTATTAGCCATGAGTATTTTGGTGATATGGCTTCCGGTCAAATATTTTTAAAACCTTTGTTTACCCTCTGTAATTACCCGGTGGAGCAACAGGTGAAGCCTCGAGAATTTTCACTGCATTTTTGGGTATTTGCGAGGCATTTAATAAGAATTAGGTGATTTTTCTCATTTTCGTGTGTGTTAGCCCATAAATATTTTGGGATATGGCTTCTGATCAATTTTTTTTTGAAATCATTTGGGAACCCTCCATAGGTACCTTCACCTCGGGAATTTTCACAGCCTTTTTGGGCCTTTACGAGGCATTTTATAGGAATTAGATGATTTTTCTCATTTTTCATGTGTGTTAGCGCATGAATATTTGGGTGATGACTTCCGGTCAATTATTTTTTCGAAACCTTTTGGGGACCCTCCATCATTACCCGGGGGAGCAGCAGGTGAAGCATCGATAATTTTCACTGCGTTTTTGGGCATTTATGAGGCATTTAATAGGAATTAGGCGATTTTTCGTGTGTGTTAGCGGATGAATATTTTGTTGATATGGCTTCCGGTCAATTTTTTTTTGAAACCATTTAGGGACCCTCCGTAAGTACCTGGGGGAGAAGGAGTTAAAGCCTCAGGAATTTTCACGGCGTTTTTGGATATTTACGAGGCATTTAATCGGAATTATGTGATTTTACTCATTTTTCGTGTGTGTTAGCCCATTAATATTTTGGTGAAATGGCTTCAGGTCAATTTTTTCTGAAACCTTTTGGGGACCCTCCGTAAGTACCCGGGGGAGCAGTAGGTGAGACCTCGAAAATTTTCACGGCGTTTTTGGGCATTTACGAGGCATTTAATAGGAATTAGGTGATTTTTTCTCATTTTTCGTGCGTGTTAGCCCATGTATATTTTAGCGATATGGCTTCGGGTCAATTTTTTTTCAAAACCTTTTTGATAGCCTCCGTAAGTATTCGGGGGAGCAGCAGGTGAAGCCTCAAAAATTTTCACGGCGTTTTTGTGCATTTACGAGGCATTTAATATGAATTATGTGATTTTTCTCATTTTTCGTATGTGTAAGCCCATGAATATTTTGGTGATATGGCTTTCGATCAACTTTTTTTTGAAACCTTTTGGGGACCCTCAGTAAGTACCCGGGGAGCAGCAGGTGAAGTTTCAGAAATTTTCACGGCGTTTTTGGACATTTAATAGGAATTAGGTGATTTTTCTTATTTTTCGTGTGTGTTTGAACATGAATATTTTGGTGATATGACATCCGGTCAAAAAAAAATTGAAAACTTTTGGGGACCCTCCCTAAATACCCGGAGGGAGGGGGGGAGGTGAACTATCTGGAAATTTCATGGAGCTTTTGGGCATTTATGAGGCATTTGGTAGGAATTATGAGATTTTTCTCATTTTTCGTGTGTGTTAGCCCATGAATATTTTAGTGATTTGGCTTTCGGTCAATGTTTTTACGAACCCTCTTAGGGACCATCCGTAAGTACCCGGGGGAGCAGCAAGTGATGCCTCGAAAATTTTCACGGCATTTTTGGGTATTTACGAGGCATTTAATAGAAATTAGGCGATTTTTCTCATTTTTCATGTGTGTTAGCGCATGAATATTTTGGTGATACGGCTTCCGATCGATTGTTTTTCGAAACCTTTTGGGGACCCTCCATCATTATTTGGGGGAACAGCAGGTGAAGCCTCGGTGATTTTCACTACGTTTTTGGGCATTTACGAGGCGTTTAATAGGAATTAGGCGATTTTTCTCATTTTTCGTGTGTGTTAGCCCATGAATCTTTTGGTGATATGGCTTCCGGTCAATATTTTTCCAAAACCTTTTGGGGACCCTCTGTAAGACCTGGGAAAGCAAAAGGTGAAGTCTTGGAAATTTTCACTGCATTTTTGGGCATTTATGTGGCATTTAATAGAATTCGGTGATTTTTCTCATTTTTAGTGTGTGTTAGCCCATGAATATTTTTGTGATATGGCTTTCGATTAATTTTTTTCGAAACCTTTTGGGGACCTTTCGTAAGTACCCGGGGGAGGAAAAGGTAAAGCTTCGAGAATTTTCATGGCATTTTTGGGCATTTATGTGGCATTTAATAGGAATCATGCGATTTTTCTCATTTTTCGTGTTTATTAGCCCATGAATATTTTGGTAATATGGCTTTCGGTAAAAAAATTTCCGAAACATTTTGGGGTCACTCCGTAAGTACCCGGGGGAGCAGCAGGTAAAGCCTTGAGAATTTTCAGTGTTTTTGGACCTTGACGAGGCTTTTAATAGAAATTAGGTGATTTTTCTCATTTTTCGTGTGTGCTAGCCCATTAATGTTTTGCTGATATGGCTTTCAGTCAATTTTTTTTCGAAATCTTTTGGGACCCTCCGTAAGTACCCAGGGGAGAAGCAGGTGAAGCCTCAGGAATTTTCACGGTGTTTTTGGGTATTTACGAGGCATTTAATTGGAATTAGGCGATATTTCTCATTTTTCGTATGTGTTAGCCAATGAATATTTTCGTGATATTGATTCTGGTCAATTTTTTTCTTAATCCTTTTGGGGACCCTCTGTAAGTACCTAAGGGAGCAGCAGGTGAAGCCTCATTAATTTTAACGTTGGTTTTGGACATTTACAAGACACTTAATAGGAATTATGCGATTTTTCTTATTTTTCATGTGTTAGATCATGCATATTTTGGTGCTATGGCTTCGGGTCAATTTTTTATCGAAACCTTTTGAGGACCCTCCGTAAGTACCCGGGGCGCAGCAGGTGAAGCCTCAGGAATGTTCACGTCATTTTTGGACATTTACGAGGCATTTAATAGGAATTAGCCCATCAATATTTTGGTGACATGACTTGCGATCTATTTTTTTCTAAAACCTTTTGGGGACCCTCCGTCCGTACCCGGGGGAGCAGCAGGTGATGCCTCAAGAATTTTCACGGCGTTTTTGGAAATTTACGAGGCTTTTAACAAAAATAAGGTGATTTTTCTCATTTTTCGTGTGTGTTAGCCCATGAATATTTTGGTGATATGGCTTAGGTTAATTTTTTCCAAAACCTTTTGGGGGTTCTCCATAGGTACCTGGGGAGAAGCAGGTGAAGCCTCGGAAATTTTAATGTCATTTTTAAACATTTACGAGGCATTTAATAGATATTAGGCAATTTTACTCATTTTTTCGTGTGTGTTAGCCCATGAATATTTTGGTGATATGGCTTTGGTTAATTTTTTCCAAAACCTTTTGGGGGTCCTCCATAAGTACCCAAGGGAGCTGCAGGAGAAGCCTCGGAAATTTTCACGGCGTTTTTGGGCATTTATGAGTCACTTAATAGGAATTAGACAATTTTTCTCATTTTTCGTGTGTGCCAGCCCATGAATATTTTGGTGATGTGGCTTCTGATCAATTTTTTTCCGAAACCTTTTTTTAGACCCTCTGTAAGAATTCGGGGGAGCATGAGGTGAAGCCTCGGTAATTTTCACGGCATTTTTGGGTATTTACGAGGCATTTAATAGGAATTAGATAATTTTTCTCATTTTTCGTATTTGTTGGCCCATGAATATTTTGGTGATATGGCTTCCGATCAATATTTTTTCAAAACCTTTTGGATACCCTCCGTAAGTACCCGGGGGAGCATCAGGTGAAGTCTCGTGAATTTTCACTGCGTTTTAGGGAATTTACGAGGCAATTAATAGGAATTACTTGATTATTCTCATTTTTCGTATGAGTTAGTCATGAATATTTAGGTAATATGACTTTCGGTCAAATTTTTTCCGAAACCTTTTGGGGAGCCTTCGTAAGTACCAAGGGAAACAGAAGGTGAAACCTTAGAAATTTTCACGGCGTTTTTGGGCATTTACGAGGCATTTAATAGGAAATAGGTGATTTTTCTCATTTTTCGTGTGTGTTAGCCCTTGAATATTTTGGTGATATGCCTTCCGGTCAATATTTTTTTGAAACCTTTTGGATACCCTCTATAAGTACCCGGGGGAGCAGCACGTGAAGTCTCAAAAATTTTCACAACGCTTTTGGGCATTTAGGAGGTAATTAATAGGAATTAGGTGAATTTTCTCATTTTTCGTGTGTGTTAGCCATGAATTTTGGTTAATTTCTTTCCGAAACCTTCTGGGGAGCCTCCGTAAGTACCCAGGGGAGCAGCAGGTGAAGCCTCGGGAATTTTCACAGTGTTTTTGGGCATTTACGAGGCATTTAATAGGAATTAGGCGATTTGTCTCATTTTTCGTGTGTGTTAGGCCATTAATATTTTGGTGATTTGGCTTCCAGTCAACTTTTTTCTTAAACCTTTTTGAGACCCTCTATAAGTACCCGAGGGAGCAGCAAGTGAAGTCTCGGGAATTTTCACGGCGTTTTTGGACATTTATGAGGCATTTTATAGGAATTAGGTAATTTTTCTCATTTTTCGTGTGTGTTAGCCCATGAATATTTTGGTGATAAGTCTTCCGATCAAATTTTTTTCGAAAACTTTTGGGTACCCTCCGTAAGTATCCGGGAGAGTAGCAGGTGAAGCCTCATGAATTTTCACGTCGTATTTAAACATTTACGAGGCATTTAATAGGAATTTGGTGATTTTTGTCGTTTTTCGTGTGTGTTAGCCCATAAATATGTTGGTGATATGGCTTCTATTTTATTTTTTTCGAAACCTCTTAGGGACCATCCATAATTACCCGAGGGAGCGTAGCAGCAAGTGAAGCCTCGAGAATTTTCATGGCGTTTTTTGGATATATACGAGGAATTTAAAAGGAATTAGGCGAGTTTTGTCATTTTTCGTGTGTTAGCCAATGAATATTTTGGTGATATGGCTTTCGGTCAATTATTTTTTTGAAACTTTTTGGGGACCCTCCGTCAGTACCCGGGGAAGCAGCAGGTGAAGCCTCGGTAAGTTTCACTGCGATTTTTCGTATTTACGAGGCATTTAATAGGAATTAGGCGATTTTTCTTATTTTTCGTGTGTGTTAGCTTATGAATCTTTTTGTGATATGACTTTCGGTCAAATTTTTTCCAAAAACCTTTAGGGGACCCTCCGTAAGTACCTAGGGGAGCTGCAAGTGAAGACTTGTCAATTTTCACGGCGTTTTTGGGCATTAACGTGGCATTTAATAGGAATTATGTGATTTTTTATCATTTTTCGTGTGTGTTAGCCCATGAATATTTTTGTGATATGACTTCCGGTTAATTTCTTTCGAAACCTTTTGGTGACCTTGCGTAAGTAACCAGGGGAGCAAAAGGTAAAGCTTCGTGAATTTTCACGGCATTTTTGGAAATTTACGAGGCATTTAATAGGAATTAGGCGGTTTTCTCATTTTTCGTATGTGGTACCCCATGAATATTTTTGTGATATGGCTTCCGGTCAATTTTTTCCGAAACATTTTGGAGACCCTCTGTAAGTACCAGGGGGAGAAAAAGGTAAAGCTTCATAAATTTTCATGGCGTTTTTGGGCATTTCTGAGGCATTTAATAGGAATTAGTCGATTTTTCTCATTTTTTGTGTGTGTTAGCCCATGAATATTTTTGTGATATGGCTTCCAGTCAATTTTTTTCCGAAACATTTTGGGGACCCTCCGTAAGTACCCGGGGGAGCAAAAGGTAAAGCTTCGGGAATTTTCACGGCGTTTTTGGGCATTTATGAGGCATTTAATAGGAATTAGGCGATTTTTCTCATTTTTCGTGTGTGTTAGCCCATGAATATTTTTGTGATATGGCTTTCGGTCAATATTTTTCCAAAACATTTTGGGAACCCTCCGTAAGCACCCGGGGTAGCAACAGGGGAAGCCTCGGGAATTTTCATGGTGTTTTTCGGCATTTACGAGGCATTTAACAGGAATTAGGTGATTTTTCTTATTTTTCATGTGTATTAGCCCATTAATATTTTGGTGTAATGGCTTCCGGTAAAAAAAATTTGAAACCTTTTGGGGACCCTCCGTAAGTACTCGGGGGAGAAGCAGGTAAAGCCTCGGAAATTTTCACGGCGTTTTTGGCATTTACGAGGTATTTAATAGGAATTAGGAGATTTTTCTCACTTTTCATGTTTGTTAGCCCATGAATATTTTGGTGATATGGATTCAGGTCTATTTTTTCCCGAAACCTTTTGGGGATCCTCCATAAGGACCGGGGGAGCAGCAGGTGAAGTCTCAAAAAATTTCACTGCGTTTTTGGGCATTTACGAGCATTTAATAGGATTTCGATAATTTTTTTCATTTTTCGTGTGTGCCCATGAATATTTTGGTGCTATGGCTTCCGATCAATTTTTTTCCGAAACCTTTTGGAGACCCTTCGTAAGTACCAAGGGGAGCAGCAGGTGAAGCCTCGGTAATTTTCATGCATTTTGTGGCATTTACGAGGCATTTAATAGGAATTAGGTACCTGGGGAGTAGCAGGTAAAGCCTCGAGAATTTTCACGGTGTTTTTGGTTATTTACGAGGCATTTAATAGGAATTATGTGATTTTTCTCATTTTTCATGTGTGTTAGCCCATGAATATTTTGGTGATATGGCTTCCAATCATTGTTTTCTGAAACCTTTTAGAGACTCTCCGTAAGTACCCAGGGGAGCAACAGGTGAAGCCTCGTGAATTTTTACGGTGTTTTTTGGCATTTATGAGGCATATAATAGGAATTAGGTGATTTTTCTCATTTTTCGGGTGTGTTAGCATACGACAACATTTTCAAGTCCAAACGAGGCTCAAAAAGAGAAATATGATTTTTTCTATTTTTCATGATTTGGTGCCTTGGAGCACCCAAAAAATTTCCTGAAATGTTTTTATGAGGACCTCCCTAATGAGTTGGGCAAGCATTATATATAGTCCTACCATTTTTTTTATGGCATATTTTCGCATTTACGAGCCAACTTTTAGAAATTACGCAACTTTCTCATTTTTTTCAAGTGTATTAGCCCATGTATATGGCGCCTTGGAGCTCCCAGAAATTCTTTCTGAAAAAACTTTATGAGGACCTTCATAATGAGTTCGGGAAGCATTATGTATAGTCGCACCATTTTTAAAACATGTTTTCGGATTTACGAGCCAACTTTTAGGAATTACGTGACTTTCTTGTTTTTCGTGTATATTAGCCCATGGATCTGATGCATACTTTTTCGCGGGTATTTTGGCGGAAAGTTTTTTATGGACGTTTGTGACGACCTATTTAATGGCATGGATTGGTTCGGATGGGAACTCGTAGGAATTTTCAAGTTCAAACGAGTTTCGGAATGGGATATAGGGATTTTTCCATTTTTTGTGTGTTATAGTCATTGGATTTTGGGTGATATGTGCACCTGGTAGTTTTTTGGCCAAAATTTTTTGTGGGCATCTGTGACGACCTATTTAATGGCACACGTCAGTTTTGAGCCACCTAATTCATTACGTAATAAAAGATATGGTAGTATATATTGTTTTCTTTTAGACAAGGCAATCATTGATTACATTATTTATTGTACTATTTTTTAGCCGAATATTTTTGTAGCCATGCGTGAAGACCTATTTAATGGTGTGTGTTGGTTTAATAAGGTGACCGTCAGCATTTTCAAGTTCAAACGAGGCTCAAAAAGGGAAATATGGATTTTTCCATTTTTCATGGTTTTTCGTGTGTATTAGCTCATGGATTTGGCTCATTGGAGCACCCAAATTTTTTTCTAAATTTTTTTTTTGAGGACCTCTGTAATAAGTTGAGAAAGCAATACGTATAGTCCCATCATTTTTCTAAGGCATATTTTCGCATTTACGAGCCAACTTTTAGGAATTACGCGATTTTCTCAGTTTTTCGTATGCATTAGCCCATGGTTCTGGCGCCTTGGAGCACCCAAAAATATTTTCTGAAAAAACTTTATGAGGACCTTCATAATGAGTTGGGGAAGCATTACGTATAGTCGCACCATTTTTTAAGACATATTTTTGCATTTTCGAGGCAACTTTTAGGAATTACGCGACTTTCACAATCATGATCATATTTGTATGTGAGAAAACCTTTCACAATAACATTGATGCTTAACACAAAAGTAACCTTTAAAACATAAAACATCTTTTTCATAAAACATCATTCCTAGGTTCATCGCTTTCTTGAAATACTTCTTGAAAATAATGTAATTGAAGTAAAATACACTTTCTTGAAATTCTTCTAAAATCATACACTTTAATTTAAAGATAATAATACTTTCTTGAACATAATGCATATAAAGTACTACGATAAGGCTTTTAAATAACTTTGATTAGAAAGGGTCCATATGGTATAAGAGCATGAACCATAACTCAAAGATTACTAATGACATAAAGTATCATAATTGTGATGATAAAAAGGAATCAATGATAGGAGATAAAGGGAATTCAAAATCATAGAATCTTGGATAAAAACCCTAGCTTTGATCTTAAAAACATATATTGTAGAAGTAGGGCGTGAGGAAGAATAAAGTTCTTCACTTTAATAATCTTACATACCTTAAAAGCTCCATGAATCTTGAAGAAGAACCTAATTTGAAGAAGAATGATCAAGAAATCCTTTCTTGAGATTCTTGAATTAGTTTCTTGAAAATCTCATGGCCAAGGATTAAGATTTCTATTAATGATCATGATTATAAGAAGGAATTTGAATTGGAAATATTAAAACACTTGGAGAAGGACTTACTTTGAAGAAGAATCTTGAAAAGGATTTGGAAAAACATTGATTGAAGAAGAATCTTGAAAAATATTTGAAAGACTTATGCTTTGATCTTCCTTAGAATTTTGTATTAGGGTTTGAGAGAGAAGAGGAATGAATTAAATTGATGGAAATAGGATTATTTAGGGCTTTATAGGAGTTAAGAAATTCTTTTTTAAGGTTTTCCTAGTGGTATAAGGAGAAGAAAATTACCTTATTTAAAAATTTTCCACGGCCAAAACAGAACTTCACTGCATTATTTAGTAAAATGAGCATAACTCTCTACTCCAGACTCGAAATGATGCAAACTTGGTGGCGGTGGAAATAAGATGCAAAGACCTTTTATTTGATAGGTTATGGGCCACGTAACTCTTTATATTCTAAGAGATATGATCGTTTGTCGTTAACCCAAGTAAAATCTTATATGGAAACTTTGTCGATAAGGAAACTTTCAACTCAACTTTGTGTTGAAGGATTATTATTACCTTAATTAATCTCTCCTCCCACACTAAATAATTGACTTTAACACCTATGCATAATTAAGAATCATTTGGTACAACCCTACACACTTATGAAGAATGATTCAGATCTTAGCTTAGATATTTTTGGGGTGTTACAAAACCCTAAACCCTAAATCCTGAATCTTGAACCCCGAATATCGAACCCAAAACCCCAAAACCCAATCCAAAAACCCCAAACCCTAAACCCTAACCCCTGAACCCCAAACCCTAAACCCTAACCCTTGAACCCCAAACCCTAAACTAATGTAAATATCAGTTTGGGTGAATATTTACCATCTACTTTTTATTATTTAGTTCTTATATACGTTATCAAATGTTTTGGTACCATTTTTAATGACTTAGTAATGATATCCATAGCATCTACAAGATACACACCATTTTTTTCGCGTTTAAAGGTCACAAAATAAAATTTCAGAAATTTCTTAATTTTTCGTTTATTAATCCATTAATTTTTGGGAATATGACTAAATCGATTATTTTGCCCCAATTTATTTTGGAGCCATCTGCAATGATCTACTAAAAGATACTCATAGACTCTACCTAATTCACGCAACTTATTTTAGTATTTAGAGGTCACGAAATAAAGAATTCAAGATTTTTCAATTTTTCATGTGTTGTACATGAAATTTTGGACAATATAACTAACTGAATTTTTTTGGGAGCATTTGTAGTGACCTGATTAACGATACCTATAGTCTGTATAGCCCATGAATAGTTTGGTGGTATGACTTTTGATCAATTTTTTTGAAACCCTTACAAACCATACATAGAGAGTTGGTGGATGAGTATGCAAAGTCTCACCGTTTTTTACGATATTTTTTTGTATTTAGAAGCCAATTTACATAAAGTAGGAGATTTTTTCAATTTTTCGTGTGTTAGCCCATGAATATTTTTATGATATAGCTTCCGATCGATTTGTATGCAAAATCTTTACGAAACCCTCGGGGGGGTAGTACGTTCACTGTTGCTTTATTTTGTTTTAAAATTTTAGTCTGGAGGTCCTATGCTATGCTCAATATTATGACATCATTTAAATTGAGTTCTAATTTAGACCAATATTCTATATAATTAAATCAAGTTAATGCAATTACCAATTTCAAGTAGTAATGGTTATATTTTTCAAATGAATTTAGTATAAATTTAATTTTCTAATGTTGTATACCATTGCACAACTAAATATTAAAGAGCCAGCACGTTTCAGCTCGACACTATAAGGAGAAGAAAATTACCTTATTTAGAATTTTTTCCGCGGCCAAAACAGAACTGCACTACATTATTTAGTAAAATGAGCATGACTCTCTACTCCAAACTCGGATTGATGCAAACTTGGTGGCGGTGGAAATAAGATGCAAAGACCTTTAATTTGATAGGTTATGGGCCACGTAACTCTTTATATTCTAAGAGATATGATCGTTTGACGTTAACCCAAGTAAAATCTTATATGGTAACTTTATCGATAAGGAAACTTTCAACTCAACTTTGTGTTGAAGGATTATTATTACCTTAATTAATCTCTCCTCCCACACTAAATAATTGACTTTAACACCTATGCATAATTAAGAATCATTTGGTACAACCCTACACACTTATGAAGAATGATTCGGATCTTAGCTTAGATATTTTTGGGGTGTTATAAAACCCTAAACCCTGAACCTCGAACTCCGAACCCTGAACATCGAACCCCAAACTCTAAACTCTGAACCCCAAACCCCAAACTCTGAACCTCGAACCCCAAACGCCAAAACCCAACCCAAAAACTCCAAATCCTAAACCCTAAACCCTAACCCTTGAACCCCATACCCCAAACTCCAAACCCCAACCCAAAAACCCCAAATCCTAAACCCTGAACCCCGTACCCCAAACTCCAAACCCCAAACCCCCGAACCCTAAACCCCCGAACCCTAAACTCATATGTAAATATCAGTTTGGGTGAATATTTACCATCAATTTTTTATTATTTAGTTCTTATATACGTTATCAAATGTTTTGGTACCATTTTTAATGACTTAGTAAATGATATCCATAGCATCTACAAGATATACACCATTTTTTTTGCGTTTAAAGGTCACAAAATAAAATTCAAAAATTTCTTAATTTTTCGTTTATTAATCCATTAATTTTTGGGAATACGACTAACTCGATTATTTTGCCCCCAATTTTTTTTGGAACCATCTGCAATGATCTACTGAAAGATACTCATAGACTCTACCTGATTCACGCAACGTTTTTTAGTATTTAGAGGTCACGAAATAAAGAATTCAAGATTTTTCAATTTTTCATGTGTAGTACATGAATTTTTGGACAATATGACTAACTGAATTTTTTTGGGACCATTTGTAATGACCTGATTAACGATACCTATAGTCTATATAGCCCATGAATAGTTTGGTGGTATGACTTTCGATCAATTTTTTTGAAACCTTTGCAGACCATACATAGAAAGTTGGTGGAGCAGTATGCAAAGTCTCACCGTTTTTCACGACATTTTTTGGTATTTAAGGGCCAATTTACATAAATTAGGAGATTTTTTAAGTTTTTCGTGTGTTAGCCCATGAATATTTTATGATATAGCTTCCGATCGATTTTTATGCAAAACCTTTACGAAACCCTTCAGGTGGGGTAGGGGGGTAGTATGTTCACTGTTGCTTTATTTTGTTTTATAATTTTAATTTGGAGATCCTATGCTATGTTCAATATTATGACATCATTTAAATTGAGTTCTAATTTAGACCAATATTCTATATAATTAAGTCAAGTTAATGCAATTACCAATTTCAAGTAGTAAAGGTTATATTTTTCAAATGAATTTAGTATAAATTTAATTTTCTAATGTTGTATACCATTACACAACTAAATATTAAAGAGCCAGCACGTTTCAGCTCGACACTATAATAAACTCGGGCTCAACGTTCAAGCCTAGCTATAATTGATCAGGTACAAGAACTGAATAGCCAAAGAGGAAAACTAAAGCTGATACAAGCTTCAATGGTAAGTAGAACCTTATAGTATGAGGGAGGTTCATGTAAGTAACCGTAAAAACAAAGCTTCCGAGTAGAAGGATCTATGCTTACCAGATTTTAAACTCTGACCCAAGAACAGTTCACTAAATGGTATAGATCACAATTTCATAATAATGGGGCCGATACAGGATTGGAAAAAATGGCTTAGTTCACGCTGGACCTCTCCAGAGCTATGCTCACTCCGAACAAGATCTATCATTAATGGGAACAACTGAGAAATGTACTTCCTAAAAGAATCCGTTTGCCAACTGCACAGAATGCGTAGTACTGACAGAACCAAGGGAGTCCTTGCTACCAGTTCTTCCTTCTTGGCTGAACCCAAGGGGAGATTCCACTGGTATATTGCCTTGTCATCTGGTTTCCTCTTGACAGAGTTCAACCCAGCACAGTCCAAGTATACACGTAGAATTTCTTCACATACACCCACAAGTTCTGGTTCTATATTCTTCTCTTTGTCGAATGATGAATTGTTCACAAGCAGCCCATGCAAGAAATTGAGGTAATTCTGGTAGGACTCATTTTCAAAAAATACCAGCGGAGGTTCTGGTATCTCAAGGATAGAACATGCATTTTGCAGCTCCACTTGTACAACTTTCTCAGATTTCAATTGCTGGGCATGAGAAGTGATAGCTGAATAGATTCCAAGGAGGACATTGACGGTATCAGCTGATATCGATTGCCGACACATCTTGTAGAGATCAGATGACACCTGTACATCGAAAATGACCAGCATAATGAATACGAGGCAAGGTGAATCATGTTCTCTAATTTGCTGCCAACAGTGTATTTAACATAACTCTTCTGTAAACAGTTAGTTTATCCTACTTTAATCTGTTGACTACTCTGTTGTTCAAGAATTTAAAGAAAGTACCAGAACATGGAAACTCTTAAAATACCTGCCCAAACAGTTCATAGATAAAAAAGCAAGCTAAGAATTAGCCCAAGGTTAATGCATGAACTATGTTTATTCAATCATGATATTGTCACACCTACTGGCTGGCAATGTAGAGGGAATGGATTGTGGTGTCCTTACAGGGACTTTGGCAATTAGGGTCAATGTCCATTTATTCACTTGTTATCAAAGCACAGACCCATCGATCCCATTAGTGACTCAACCCAGAACTAGATCGTCTTTTATACTGGTCTTCTCATCTTTCCATATTTAATAAGCGCATTCAGACTGGTAGTTCCCCTTCTGCATGCTTTTGCTATGTTAGTTGAGAGTTTCTGAAGAAACAAGGACACACTACCTAGAAACTGCAGTGAGCAGAGGATAAGAATTATCACAGCACAAAGAAACAAGCCCATGTGCATCCATTTTTTCTTCCCTCCAAAGGATCAACGTGCATCTTTTCTTAATAAATAATAATCTATCCATAATAATTGACCATGGAAACAACACCAAATAAGGCGACAAACAAGAATACACAGAGCCACTATATGCAGTGAGTAGGGAAAGGTGGATGAAGAACCTGTATGATGCGCAACTGAGCTGCTATATGATCCTTCATCCTTGAAACAACATATCCCGCAGTATGCAGGTTGTCATCCTCTGATTCATCATTTACCAATCCAGACCCAGAAGATGTTTCCATATCATTTTCGGGCTGACTAGTAGATATCTCAATGTTGTCCATTGTTCTCAAAAGCTTCAGAAAATTGGGTAGAGTGGAATATGAAGCTTCTTTCAGAGCTAGAAAGATAACTTTCCATTCCTCTTCACAGAATTTGCCTCTCAAATCACCTGCCAACCGCATTACAGAAGCTACCCCAGTGGCTGCAGGATCCTTGCCAGAACCTTTTATAAATCCTACCATTATAGAGACTACACTAGGCAATTCAGACCTTACGATATCAAAGAAATTAACAAATAAATTCACCAAACATTGAGCTGCCACCACAGAAGTTTCAGAATCCCATAAGCATCCATCTGGTGGTAGTATGTATCTGGATTTAAATGAGGACTGGTCATATTTCACTTCAGCTTCTGGGCTATCATTTACTGGACTGAATATTGGGTAGATTACAGACTTGAAGACATTAATCCAGAATAGGCGTGGGAAGAGATGACCGTGGTCCTTCAAGATGTTGAACAGAACTTCCAATGCACTCTTTCTAATAGCTGATCGAGGATCTGAAGTCAATCTTGATAACCCTGAAACAGTTTGAAACCCCCCAGTAAATATAAATGGGGATAATTACTATAACAGAGAACTGCCACTTCTGATATTCCAGTTAGAAGGTTATTATAACTAGACGTCCATATAACTTAAAAGTTACATGTGCAGTCCACAATTTTTTAAATTTTGAAATTCATTTATAGTTCAGAATATTCTCATAATCAAATTTCCTTGGGTCCTCCAGTCTTAAAGGTGTGAGGATTATGCAGAAAGGAGGTGAACTAATTTGACTAAGAAAATTGGTCATTCCACAAAAGTGTAAGGACACCCTGCTGCATTAGCCACTTGTTACTGCATGATACACCTCGTCAGGATTCACTGATAAGAACAGTTTAGTGTTTCCAGAAAGGTAGAAGTATGGAAAAAGAAAAGCAACAACAAACCTGTGAGCAGAGGCTCCCAGAAAGACATATAGTCATCCTTATCTGTGAAGATTAGCCCATCTGAAGCTTCTTTTTCGGCCACTGGAATGGATGAATCACTATTTTTGTTTTTCTCGTTGCTAACAAGGCCCCCTTCTGCAAGTTTGACAGCACAGAAACGGAGAAAAGCAATAGCGTTGAGGCTGACATCACTGTTGAATCTGCTGTTTGTGAAGGTGATGAGGCATCTAACACAATCCGTAAAAGTCAATGTTTCAGTCTCAGTGATATAACGAAAATATTCCCGTACGATCTTTTCCATGGTTTCAAAAGCCAGCAACACAATATTCTTCCTTTCATCTGCAGCAGCAGCTGTAAAAACCTGCAAAGGTGCGTATAAAGGCCTATCACATCCCAGGTTCCGTTTCAGTAACACTTGTTGAAGACTACCAACCAAAAGACAAAACTATTATACGGTAAAATATTACTCTCTCTATCGCAATTTATGTCGCACCCTTCCTTTTTGGTCTATCCCAAAAAGAATGTCGCCTTTCCATAATTAGAAGCAAGTCAACTTAAAAAACCCTTTTTTTTTAATTCTAAAAAAAAAAAAAAACTTAAAAAACCCCTTTTACCTTTTAATGAAATGATATATAGCCACACAAATATCTAAGATTTATTTTAAACCACAAGCCTCAAAAGTCTTTTTTTCTTAGGATGAGAGTAGTGTGTATGCAAACCTTACCCCTACCTTGGGAGGTAGAAAGGTGCTCAAGAAAAAGCATTTCAAAGCAGTTTGAAAAGAAGAGGAAATTCTATTGGTGCCAATACTCTAGTTATCAACAGCTGCTAAGGATAAAGAAAAAAGAGTATAAGAACTTGAACTAAGGATGTGATAATTACCATAAAAACACTCTTCCACCCAGATTTTACATTATTGACACGACTCAGAACCATTTGAGAAATACAACGAACTATCAACTCCCTGATTTCAGCAGAATTACTTTTCTGCATAACAATAACAAATGGTCTCAAAAATTCATTCTGAAAGTTGTAGTTCGCCAGTTCCTCTCGTTCTAAAAACTTCATAGCAAGTTGACGTAACGAGTCCATAACAAAAATTGCAACTGAAAGATTTTCTGACAAACCAACAGCCACAAAGAACTCTGAAAGAACACTCCATATGTGGGACCACACTAATCTGATACGGTTCATGTTATAGTGCCTGCAAAATCAAGATCATACTTTCATCATATTCACTTTCTAAAATTTTCTGTCTTTGTGAGGTATAATTTGATGAGTTCACAGACAGAATCTTACGCAACTTCAACAATTTTTGTAAGGCTAAATACACGGGGATCTGTTGGAGACTGTAGTTCTGACATCGAAACTTTGCAAAGGGCCTTGACAAAAGCTACTATTGCTTCACTGTTCAGCCTTTGGCTATGAGCAAATATGTGATTTAGTTCAAAGTTGCCGATCTGATCAAGTAAGTTCAAGTTTGAAATGAAGTTATTTATCTGTTCTGGAGTCACCAATGCTGGAGAGTTAGCTCCAACAGCTGCACTGTCATATGAACCCCCTCGAACAACAGCAGCAACAGTTGGATTCTGGAGTGTCCCTTTTTTCTTCAGTGATGGAAATCCAGCTGCCTTTAATGTTTTTTCCTCAGATTCAGAGCTCGAGGTAGTAAAAAAGGAGGAATCAGATGGCGCGCCCTCACCCAGCAATTGCAGATGCTCAAATCGAGATAGACATGTCAATATATGCTCCCACGCTTCATGAAGATGATTCCCATCTTCAATGGCAATCGACATTATTGTCTGCATGCAAATTAAAAGGATGTTATTCTGGTTGGGTTTCAGATTAGTAGAAAAGCTTTTGATTGAGTTGACCATGACTTTTATAGTTGAGGAATAGTTTCTTGTTTCTGGTTTCTTTTTAGTGCACCGAAGAGGCTCTCTACCTTTTGGTGTATGTTTGTACGTGGGAGTTCTTCCCACATCAATAAAATTTATATTCTTTATTAAAAAAAGGTAACTCGTGTGCATTGATTTTCATGAAGACTCTTCATCTGCTGCAAGTTTATCACTGTCTGGGCATAAGATGGTAACTGACATGACAGAAATCAAGGAAATGGAAATTACTTTCATTGTATCAACATTTTTTTGTTTCATATCAGCTGCACAATGAAGATTAGTGAACTTTGCCATTGAGGTGACAAAAGCATCTCTCTGCGTCTGCATACCCATCACAGCTGTAATATGCACAGCATGCCTGAACCCTAGCAAACACTGAGAAGTGGCATTCTTGTCATCACTCTGGTCTAGGGTGACACTGAAAGCAGCAAGCATGGGACCCCAGCAGACTTCTACCATAAATCTCAATATAGCTGGATCTGCAATGACATAATAGATAGACCTGCAACAGGATAAGATATAAGTTTATCTATATTTATTCACCTAAAAGAGAAAATCCATGATACGAACACACATGAGGCCAATACAATCAGTACATATGAGAAGTAGATTCATAAGCCAATATGTAGAACTGAATCATACTCAGATTTTCCAGATTTTACTTTAAACTGCTCTTGAATATGCCTCACGAGAACTCCATTTGCACCCAGTGATTTTTCCTCTCTCTGCTTCCATACTAGATTCAGTATACCATCCAAACCCAACAGCTTATTAAGACTGTTCCCCTGCTTGTTTTGCGGCACGGAAGAATCTGCTTTCATCTTTATCTCATTTCTCACAATTTGGTCATAAAGAGCACCCAAATAATCTTCAGGTAAATCCTTCCCGTCGTCGATCCCCCGATTGTTCCGGATAAAATCAGCTTTTGTCATCTAAATGGAGAAATACAATAGTTAAAAGTCAAAAAAGAAGCAAATACCAATCCCACTATTTTACAAGTATCATCTACGTGCGTAACAAAGTTAAGACGACTTAGTGCATAGACTTAATATAAACACTAAGACAGACAAAAAATTATACTCTCCAACCAGTTATACTGGACAGGGTTGGTCATCTGTGTTTACACAGCAGAATCACCGACCAACTATGGAAGATTTTCATCAGTGGCATACACTGGACAATGCCTAGCAAAATTGTTGACATTCATTCTAGTAGGGAGGAAGCTGGGATTGGGGCAAGGTATAGAAGCTACTGGAGGACCATTCCAGCTTGCATTTGGTGAACCACTTAGAAAGAAAGGAACTCCAAATGTTTTGAGGACAGAAGGAGCACCTTACATAATATTAAAAGTTAAAACAGTTGTATTTTGCTTCTTTGTTTCTGGTCTTCAAAGAGTTCCCCTGTAGATGCAGAATCAATCCTAGAAGTTTTAGACTTTTGTTAGGATTGTTTACTTTCTTACCTATCAGTTTTTACATTTTCTTTGTAAAGGGTTTTTTCAGTACTACCTAAACATTAGTCTATAATACAAAGTTGTTACCTATTCAAAAAAAAAACCACTTTGTTTAAAAAGTAAAACACATTTTAAATTATACATTGTATACTAACATGTAACATATCAAACTAACATCTAACAAGAAATAATCCCTATATTACTGTTCCTGCACTGCGATCCATTCATTAATAATCCATGCATAACTTTCTAAACAAAAACACCCCTAAGGGTAAGAAATGAATGAACGTAGTAGTTTTCAAGAAAAAAATAGTTTTCAGAAATGAATGGTAGTAGACAACAATGGTATAATTCAAGAATACATGCAGTGAATCATACAACTATGAGAAAAACACTTCAGAGAGATTCCCAGGATACCTTATCTTTCACCATGCTATTATGTGCATCTGTATTGAGCATTATCACAGAGTAAGCAAGCACATAAGCTGTATCTGCACTGGTAAAAGAGTTAGGATTGCATTTACAAAAGCGCTCCGCAAACTTCTCCATTATACGGTCAATCTTCTGAGCTTCACCAGGTAATCTGAACCCTCGAAGGAAATATCTGATTGATTCACCAAAGTCCATACCTTCAAAATTAAAAGAATCGACATATGCATGCATAACTTTAAGAGGAAACTCCTCTCTTTCACCCAGATAATCACCAATGATGGTTGGATTCAATCCAGTGGTATTTTTCAGAAAAGAAGCTACATCTTCTGGGGAATTCCCAATCTTTTTGGTGCTCATTAAGAAATCAATACCCTTTGAAGGCTTTCTGTTGAACAGTGAAACGCCTTTCTGCATTTGATCCATTTAGAGTTGTCAGTACTTGACCGTACCTCAAGTAACACAAAGTGTATGAAAGCAGCAAATGAAGATAAGGGAATGTGCTAACGCAAGATGACAAACCTGTATTTCTAATTTATGAGCACGGCGTTGCTCCAAGGCAGCAGCACCAGAAAATTCAGAATTTGCTTCCGGATGCAGCTCATTGTCTATGTTACCCTCTTCACTGATGCTGATAGCCGCTTCTGAAACTTCATGATCAAACACCTTATCTTGATTAGGGTCCCCTACCTTCAGTTGTTGGTCCATCCACATCCCCATTGACTTTATAATTGTGACTAAGCATTTCACAGATTCAGAACGAAACATAATATCTTGGACTGGGGACAGCGTAGTAGTGGAACCAGGAGGCGGACCAAGAGCAGTTTTAAGAAGACCATTAACAGTCCTGCAAATATCTGATGGAATTAAAGCTGTTTTAATTCAATTTAGGTGATATCAACATACAAAAAGAGAAAAACAATGCATGTGTATTGCTGCAAATGAGAAAAGGCATGCAAGTGCATTGATACAAAAGAGGAAAGGCATGCATGTGCATTGATGCAAAAGAGAAAACTGAAAAAGTATTGACTTGTAGCCAAGCAAGGGATAAGGAGGCAGGCTTCCAGTCTTATTCAAAGTGGCTGTGCTTATAAAGTTGTGTTTGCAAGCTCTAGCCATACCAACAATACCACAGTAATTTGTTCAAAATTGCCAATGAGCTAAGGACACAATCTTACTCTTGAATTCACTGGTTTGAGTTCATATTCTTAATTGAACTATGTGAGAATAAGATAACCATCCTATTTCTGATCTCTGACACAGAAATATGATGGTTTGATAAAGAAATGCCTATTATAGGTGTCAAACACAATACATATGATATTCCTTCAAAGTGGTACAATATCTAACTTATGAACTTATACACCTAACATTCTAACCATCAACTCTATATTTTATAATCGAGAAATCCCAGGGTCAGTGACGCTTCTGAAACTAGATGAATAATGGGTCTGCCCCTCAACCTTTCTCCATTTAACTATTAGACTTCGTCTTTAACAGGGTTCGACCTAATGACATGCACGTGACTCACACATCACACGTCACTCGACCAAAGCCCTAGGGACAAATTAAAAACTAGTGTGTGTTTTTAAAAAAATGTCCTAAACAGATATAATCTCTAGCCAAAGAATAATACAGAAATAAGTTAGAATGCCCTACCTGCACATGAGGCACTACTCCATACTTTTGATTTAAGATTTTCTTAATTATAACATCTTACAGACAGCAAAAGGACGCAAAAGCCTCAATTTTAAATAGAACCTTAAATTTCCAAATAGAAGGAGCAGTAGGAAAATTCATCAGAGATGGTAAACTACTCAGATAAAAGAAAAAGGAAATACAAATGGAAGTGTTTGACGATTCTAAATTGTAATTGAGAGTATCTCAAAAGTTGAAAACGATAATGTTATTGATAGAAGCTCGGAGATTGGGGAGATATTTTCTCTAACACAATACAAACAGAATACAAGGTAAGGTCTCAGTATTGACTATTGTGAAGTTATTAGGCTAACCGCTGAAACAAACGAGGATATCAACCAAAAGTTTTAACTATGGAGAAGCACTCTAGAGAGCAAGGGTTTTAGGACAAGTAGAAGTAAGACTGAATATATGCACCACAAGTTTAGCAAACATAAGAAGAGTGAAG
>JAGDQO010002224.1:0-50020 GCA_018342035.1 Solanum appendiculatum | reverse complement strand
CCATGAATACAATATGAATGCAATATTTTGTGAATACAAACATGGGAAACCTATATTATTAGATATACATTCATATCATATATACTAATTCTATCTATACTTTTAAATAATTACGTATCTTACCGTTAATTATGAATTTCCCACCATATATTATGAAAGACACCTAGATACATGAAATTTTGCTATACGAAAAAAAAAACCATTTAAAGTAGTTCAAAATTCTAAAAGAGATACTTCTTTCACTTTAAAAACAAAATTGCCTCAAAATAGGGGAAACAAAGGAAAATAATTGGTAGTTTGGCTAACCACGGAATGATAGTTCATGTAGGAAATTCACACTCGTAATAGTTCAAGCAGTAAATCAATTAAATTTAATAGTTTAGGTGTGTTTTTTATCCTTAGCTCCGAATATAACCTAGGAGATCACTGTAGAGAGTTGGAACTTGTAACATGTAAATGTAATAGGAGTTGAGAGTAGGGCTGCGCTGAATGCAGCACATTTAAATGTTTTAAGCTTTTTTAGTGTCTTCTATTGTGATTTGATTTTCATTTTGATGTTTGGTACGCATATTTTCAAAACCATAAATTAAAGAATCGAATCAAAATTTGGTAAAATCGAACTGAAGAACCTAACATTCACCTAAGGATACGAAAAGGTTAGGTGCAGGGAAGGGAGGGGATGGATCAATGGAACTCCTCTTTTTTTTTAGATAATTAATTTTTTCCTTTTTTGATTATTTCAGGTGTATAGACTGAATTTTTTTTAAAAATATTTGATATTGTTTTACACGTTCAAAGGAGTGAAATACATTTTTTTTTGTTATGTCAGCATTTTATGTTTAATAGGAGCGACTTTTGAATAGTTAAAGTATTTAATAGGTCTATAAATTTGGATTAAGATATGTAAGTGAATTTCATGGATAACTTTAAGAACACATAAAAATGTGTTATAATTGTAAGTACTTGATATATGCCTCGATAAATATTGTTTGCTATCATATACATTGAATTAGGGAGAGAGGCGAGCGAAAACAGAAGAGAGATGAGCGAGATTTGTTAATATATCCTAGATACATACGAATCACACTAGATATATGTGAGGGAGGCGGATTTAGGAAACCCTATTCTTAAGGAATTTGTAAGTATAGAGATAGGAGGATGGGCTTTGGACTGGACTTATCTATCCTAGTAGTGTTGGCAGATTTGGGCAATAGGCCCAAATGAGTTCGTCTATATTTTCTTGAAATTTTATCAATAAAAAGCCCGACAAATTTTTCTTAAAAAATAGATACATGTATATGGTATGATTCGCATACATCTGGAATATTAGATACATAGGGGTGTGGCGATCGAGATGGGAGGGAGACGAGCGAGATTTATTCTATGTATCTTGATACATGCGAATCCACTTGGATACGATATATTTAGAACAAATTATACCGAGTTTTGACCCCATGTATCTCTAGATACATGTATGTGAACTATTCTAGAAACAACAAAATCTAGTAATATTCGTATGAAAATCTAGTAACTTTTTAGGCTGTACGAAACGACTTTCAATAAGAAGTAAAATTGAAAATATTTGTTCAAAATAGCTGCTTTTAACTTCTTTTTTCCTCAGGTTATTATCAATTTCAAAGAAAAGGGAAAGTTCAAAATGTCAATTTTGAGAAAGGAAATACAAATTTTTAAGGGTTAAAGATCCATATTTCAAAATTTCTTTAGAATAAGCTAGCTTCTGCTAAAAGATCAGTTTCACAAAAGTGACTTCAATTTTTTTTAATTAAAAAGTAAATCAAATAAAATCTTAAATACTCAAAAAAACATGACGGTTAGTCAAGACCATGTGTATTTCAAGTGTCATCAATGATACTTGATGCTGCAGGCTTTTAAAAACATATCAATAGTTTGCAACGTGTCATCTGCTTTATCTATTGACCATAAGTGCCAAAAAGTTTCATCTATACTAAGATCTATTTTCTAGCTAGTAGGATCTTCTGAATTGATGGCATAAATTATTTGTGATTTTTTAATGATGTTCATGAAATTTACTTACACATCTTAACCCAAATTTATATACCTATTAAATATTTTAACTATTCAAAAGTTGTTACTAGTAAACATAAAATGATGACATAACAAGAAAAGTGTGTTTCACCTCTTTAAGCTCGTAAAAAAAATTTCAAATATTTTTTTGAAAAAAATCAGTTTATATACCTAAAAGAAAAAAAATTACTTAAAGAAAAAAATAATCTAAAAAAAAAAAGAGTCCCGCTGATCCATCCCCTCCTCTCCCTGGAATTAATATTTTCTCATCCTTAGGTGGTTGTTTGGTTCCACAATTCAAATCTTTAATTTATGATTTTGAAAATATGTGCATCAAACATCAAAATAAAAACTAAATTAAAGTATAAGATTCTAAAAAATTTAAAATGTGTGCTATAACCAGCGCAACCCTACTCCCAACTCTCATTACATTTACAACTTACAAGTTCTAACTCCGTGACAGTGATATCCTAAGTTATATTTTTGGAGTTAAGAATCAAAAATATATTTAAACTGTTTCACTTTATTGAATTTCATACTTGAACTGTTGAGAGTGTGAATTTCCTACCTACACTATCATCCAATGGTTAACTCAAATTACCAATAAATTAATTAAGTTTCTTTTGTTTCCCCCTATTATTGATTTTTTTTTTAAAATGAAAGAAGTATTTCTTTTAAAATTTTGAACTACTTTAAATGGATTTTTCTTAATTTAATTCCAAAAGTTCATAATAAACAAAATTATTCCCCATATAAAAATAATAATTAAAACTCAGTATGACACTCCAACCTTTATATTTCCAATTTCTATAGAGGAAAATGATCTCCTAAGTCCATTTACGATTTTAATTAAAAAATGAGCATACCAATCAACATGTATTTTATCTATTTATAGATCTTTTATATTTATGAATGACTACAAAATGAAATCTCCCGCTGTATCACTGGTGTCCCTTACATACTACACGTGAATTCAATTTTCACTATGCCCCCTTACTTCTAATTTGTAATTAAAAAAATATCAAAAGATAATAATTTTTTTCCTAATTATTGGCTTTAAAGGAAAAGACCATTTTGTCCCTTATCTTCAAATTGTAAAATATGTGGTTGTTAGACATCACTAGTATTTAGCACCTCACAATAATGAAGGCAACCTCTAGCCTATATATTTATGTGATGCACTCATACAAATACACTTAATTCCTTCTACTCTTTAGAACCAAAAGAAAATGGAGTCAAAAACTTGTGTCAAGTTTGCTCACATCATTGTTTTCTTTCTTCTTGCAACTTGTTAGTACCTCCCTTTCTCTACATGCAAGAATATTATTAGAGTTGTAAATGATTTATATATTTTTTGTGGTGTGTGTGGGTGGATGAGAGGGGGGATAAGAATTTTCACGAAGGAATTTTATTATATATACAAAAAAAAAAAAAGTTTGATCTTGTATATATAATGTGACTAACCGATAAAGGAGGTTCATAAGCGACTTGTCCAATTACGTATAGATTGACACCCCTATATATATGTTTGAATCCTTGGAATTGCTTAATGCGGCTACTTCCTTGTATTTTGACTCCCTTAGTGACTTTGCCACAGTTCTGATAAATCTCCTTCTGCCCTTTCTTGTGACAGAGATTTCTAAACATTATATTTTCTGATGTCCTAACTTAAAATGAGAAATACACTATAGAAAATAATGTAGAAAATTTGTTACACTATATATTAGCATGATAACTTAAAAGATAACAACAAATATATAGTTGTTCAGATTAATAAAGTGGAATATGTTAAAATATATTAAATGTATAAAAATAATATTTTCACTAATTGCTATGTGAAATAATATATTTTTTTTGACAGCTTTCGAAACTCTGATGGCACAAAAAGAAAGTGATGAGCTACAAATCATAAAACTTCTAGAGGAAAAATCTGTTGATGAGTCTAAGTCCAACGTGAAATGCAATGGTTTGTCATTTCTCCCTACATTTTGCTCCTCATAATATTCCATTACTTTCATGGTTAATTCAATAATTGCCATAATCATATATGAGTAACTGTGCACATAGGTCATGTTGGTTTGATTTTTATCAAAAAATTTAATTATTTTAAGCGATTTTATTATATTTATAAAAAAGCATATAACTTCGTGTTTGGATAATCAATTTTAAATAGAATATTTTTCAATATTTGAACACAATTTGTGCTTGGTCAATCTTCTAAAAAAATTTTAAGGGAAAAGTTATTTTTTTTAGTTCCTGGAAAATAGTTTTTGCTACTACTAAAAGACGCATATTTTTTTCTTAATTAAACGCTTGGCCAAACACCTTGATGCTTTAAAATATGTGCCTTTGTAATAATAGCTACAGATTATAAAAACATTTTTAACTTCCCAATTTGGCCAAATAAAATATAAATCATTAGTAGTTCAATTGGTTAACTACCTAAACTTCCACATGAGTAGTGAGTGTTCGATTCCTCACCTTATAATATAATCCCTTCCCCCGTTTTCCTCCTACCCCCAACAACAACAACATCAACAACATGCTCAGTGAAGTACCACTAAGTGAGATCTGAGAATGATAGAATGTATGCAGACCTTACCACTACTTCGTAAAAGTAGAGAAACTTTTTTCGAAAACTCCATCATGCATATTGTATATTGTATAATATTCTTGTTTTTTCATTCTCTCATTATAATTAATTATGTTTGTATATGTAGGAAAGCAAAAGTGGCCAGAACTTAATGGTGTACTAGTAGAAATTATTAAGCTAATAATTGTGAGGGAAAATCCACTCATAACAGATATGCCAATAAGGCTGAATGGTTCTCCACCTCCAACTGATTTTAGTTGTTCTAGAGTTGTTCTTTTTCTTGATGTTATGGATTATGTTGTACAAATTCCTGTGGTTGGTTAGTTAATGGATTATTGAAGTAATTAGTAGCCACATGTGAAAAATAATTAGGGGTTTATGTTGATTATAAGGACTCTACATGTACTCTTTACTATATTTGTTTTTGGAATAAATAAATGTGGCTTAATTAAATGTACTCTCATTAATTAGTACTTTTTACATATTGTGCATTACTCCCTCTATTGCATATTAACTGAATTTATGAGGCGATGCACACATATTAAGAAAAATATTTAAGGACATAATTTAAATCATATTTTTCGTTGTTGTCCTTTGTGAAATCATAAGTAGTGTAATTTATCTCCTGGTAAACATAAAACTTCAATAAATGAAAGGGCAAACATGAAAAAAGTTTCAAACATTTCAATTCAATTATTTTGAACAATGGAAAAAGCCTCAAAAATTCAGTTAATATGAAATAGAGGGAGTATTTGTTAGTTGTTTGTCTTCATTGAATAATCTCATGATCAGATGGATAAATCTCCTTAATAGGGTGTTTAAAGATGTTCGACTGTAATTATAATTCAAAATACAATAAAATACAAAGGTGTGTTAGACATGCAATATTGTGTGAATGCATAAGGATATTTTTTAGAGGAATATTAGCAAATAATCACTATAATAAATTTAATTATGCTCCATAGCTATAGTTTGCATATTCACGGGCTGTAGCTACAGTTTAAGCTTCCTCGTTTGTATAATTCGAGGGTATGTTTGGGTAATTAAGCTTTTTTTTTTGAACTCGAAATAACGAATTTATACAAACACAAACATCTAAACTTTAAACAGTTATACAAATTCTGAATTATACAAACGTGCAAATTATACAACTCAAAACCCCAGCCCATGTAATTATCACTGAATGTTGGTCGCGAATGGTATATAACTAAAACTATAGCTATGATGACTAATTAACTAGTATATGTTTGCTTAACCATGTAATTTTTCCTATATTGTTTTTTATATATTTGTTGGCGGTATGATGAGTGAATAAAAGAAATATAAATTTTGAACAAAGACCGTATGTATAAATGAAGACAAGATTTTATGAATATAAAGTATTTCTCTACCCATTAAAATAGACATAAAATATAAGTCAACAAGAACTTATAACTCGTAATTGTATCGATGAATACAAGAATGAGAAAATTCGATCAAATTTGCCCTTGACCGTATTTATTATTCAAACTATAATATGTATCAACGAATATACATGGACAAATAAAAATAATAATAAAAATATTAAGTTGTTCTTATCCAATTTAGCTTTAAAATTATTTCCTCCGTTTGAAATAAGTATTATATTAATAAACAAATTTTGTCTCAAAATAAATATTACCTTAGGAATTCAAAAGAAAAATTTGGAGTATGTTTTTTCCAACTATACATTCATACTACATTTTCTTAATAGTATTCAGTTTTCAAAAAATATATTACTTCTTAAATAATAAGTATAGTTTAGTAAATTACACAATGTATTTATTGATTTTTGTTAAAATAACACTTCTTTGGAAGAGAAAGAAGTAGTACAATTCTTTTTCAGTCCTTTCACTTTATTCGAGCTAAATTACATTCACCCTCTCACCGTTAAAAAAAATAATAGTCCTCTCACAAGTAAAAAAAATAATAATCCTCTTACAGTTAAAAAAATAATTAACTATCTCAAAAAAATCCAAGTCTTGATAAACGAATATTATAACATAAATTGAAATCGAAAAAATAATTAAATTTCCAGATCTAAAAAGTTAATGCATGTCATGGTAGGTACTAAAAGTTGAAAGGAATAATAATAAAGTAATTAAGAAGAATATATTAATATCAAATACCAATAATTATTGAATCACATTTTTGGTGTGTTTCATATACTGACAAAATGGCTCATTAATAAAAACATTTTAAAGGGGACCATTTGTTTTTTTATACTTTTTGTAATATTTCCGTGAGTAAAATAATGGCAACTTGAAAAGTTGAATGGATAATGATAAAAAATTGAACATCGACAATTGAAAAATAATTTTTTTTAAAATATAATAAAAAACGTATATTTTTTTTTTATTTTCCATCCGGTGTCCGATACCCACATTGAAGTCCAACTAAATCTTGATTAGCGCCGAGAAGTCTCACTTTTGGAGGGTAAAGCGCTCCCTAACAAAACCGACTTCGTGTCCAAGGGGACTCAAACTCGAGACCTCTTGGTACTTTCCACTCCACCACAATGCTTGCTGATAATAAAAACGTATCTTTATGTCATTATGTGTATTTCTCTATAATATTTTCACTAATTGCTATGTGAAATAATGTTTTTTTTACGGCCTTTGAAACTCTGATGGCACAAAAAGAAAGTGATGAGCTACAAATCATAAAACTTCTAAAGGAAAAATCTGTTGATGAGTCTAAATCCAACGTGGAATGCCATGGTTTGTCATTTTTCACTACATTTTGCTCCTCATAATATTCCATTACTTTCATGGTTAATTCAATAAATGCCATAATCATATATGAGTAAGTGTGCACATAGGTCGAGTTGGTTTGATTTTTATCAAAAAATTAAATTATTTTAAGTGATTTTATTATATTTATATAAAACATATAATTTTGTGTTTGAATAATCAATTTTAAATAGAATATTTTTCAATATTTGAACACAATTTGTGCTTGGTCAATCTTCTAAAATCTTTTTAAGGGAAAAGTTATTTTTTTTAGTTCCTCGAAAATAGTTTTTACTACTACTAAAAAACACATATTTTTTTCTTACTTAAACGATTGGCCAAACACCTCGATGCTTTAAAATATGTGCTTGTAATAATAGCTACAGATTATAAAAACATTTTTAACTTCCCAATTTGGCCAAACAAAATATAAATATAGTTCAATTGGTTAACTACCTAAACTTCCACATGAGTAGTGAGTGTTTGATTCCTCACCTTATAATATTAATAATCCTCTTACAGTTAACAAAATAATTAACTATCTCGAAAAAATCCAAATTCTCGATAAACGAAAATTATAACATAAATTGAAATCGGAAAAATGATTAAATATCCAGATCTAAAGAGTTAATGCATGTCATGGTAGGTACTAGAAAGTTAAAAGGAATACTAATACTTAATTAAGAAGAATATATTAATAATCAAGTACCAATAATTATAGAATCACATTTTATTGTGTGTTTCATATACTGACAAAATGGCTCATTAATAAAAACATTTTATAGGGGACCATTTGTTTTTTATACTTTTTATAATATTTCCGTGAGTAAAATAATGGCAACCTGAAAAATTGAATGGATAATGATACAAAAAAAGTACAACAACAATGAAAAAATAATTGAAAAAAATATAATAAAAAATGTATCTTTATGTCATTATGTGTATTTCTCTATATTATTTTTGGTGTAATTAATTACTCCCACACCTCCAACAACAAGAGTTATCCATTGTTGACTTGGCACACTCTTCAAGAGATAATAAATAATAGTGGTAATATTACTATATTATCTTTTGACTTTATTAAATTTAATGCTTTGAGAAATGTGTTATTCTTTTTTAAACGGAGGGAGTATTTAATAACAAGGGTAAAATAGTCGCAAAAGATAAACTATCTCTTGATTTTTTTAAATTGGACAAGTATTGTTGGACATCTATCTTTAGTATAATGGACAACTATTATTGAACGGATGAAATAATAGACTCAAGAGGGATGAATTGGATTACTCATAAAAAAAATGTACTTTTACTTTTTCTCTCCCATAAAAGAATCATATAACTAGAAAATATTTGTAAACGGCTATAAAATCAAGTCTCCCGCTTTATTCTTGTCCAGTTCATAATTTACAGATTAGTGATATCAATGGGTAGCCCCTATATACTAGGCGTAAATTTAATTTTCACTGTCCCTTCACGTTTGGTATTTACATGAATAAAAAATATCAATAATTATAATAATTTTGTCCTGATTTGTGATTTTACTTTAAAGGAAAAGACCATTTTGTCCCTTATCTTCAAATTGTACAATATGTGGTTGGTAGACACCACTATTATGTAGCACCTCACAACAATGAAGGCAACTTTTGCCTATAAATTTATGTGATGAACTCATACAAATTCACTTAATTCCTTCTACTCTTTAGAAAAAAAATGGAGTCAAAAACTTGTGTCAAGTTTGCTCACATCATTCTTTTCTTTCTTCTTGCAGCTTGTTAGTACCTCTCTTTCTCTCTCTCTCTCTCTATATATATACACACATACAAGAATATATTATTAGAGTCGTAAATAATTTATATTTCTTTCGTGATATGGGTGAAAGAGAAAAAATTTTACGAAGAAATTCATCATATACTATATATACAATAAATTTTTTTTTGGATGCTGTAGACAATGTGACTAACCGGCAAAGGTGGTTTGAATGAGATACTTGTCCAATGACTTATTGATTGATACCTTTTTGCTGGAAAATTACATTATTTATATAAGTTAAAAAAAATACATATATATCCATGTAATTGTTTGATATGGTTACTTCGTTATATTTGGACTCTCTTAGTGAAAATAGTAGCTCTACCACAGTTCAAATGAATCTCCTTATGACCTTGATTGTGTCAGAAATTTATAGACATCATGATTTTCTGACATTCTAACTTGAAATGAGAAATACACTATAAATGATAATGTAGCAGAATTGTTACCCTATTCTAAAAGATAACTATAAATAACCGTACACAAAAAATTTAAATTAGATTAATTATTAAGGTAAAATATTATTAAGGGGTTAACTATAATTATAATATTTTCACTAATTGCTGTTGAATTTATTTTTTTTATAGCCTTTGAAACTCTCATGGCACGAAAAGAAACTGATGGGCCAGAAGTCATTAAACTTCCAACGGAATCGAAATCAGTTAATGATTGCCCAGGTTTGTCATCACCCCCCCCGAATAATTTTAGAAAAACACAATTTATACTTGATCAATGTTCTAAATTTCTTTTAAGGGGAATAAATTATTTTTTTAAAGCTTCTGGAAAAAAAAAACAATTTTTGCTATTACTAAAAACACTTATTTTGGCCAAACACCTTATCTCTAAAATGTGTTTTATTAAATTAATAAGAAGTCATTTTTGACTTTTCTGAGACTTGAACCAAACAAGATACAAATCATTCAACTCCATATAAATATTAGTAGTTCAGCCGACTGGCTATTTAAATTTTCACCTTATTGGTGAGGATTCGATTTCCCACCTTATAATTTATTTCCTGTTTCTCCCTTCCCCTACCACATTATTCAACTCCATCATTCATGTTTGCTACTCTCTCCGTCCAACAATAGTTGTCCAATATACTAAAAATAGTTGTTCAACAATACTTGTCCAATTTAAAAAATCAAGAGATAATTTACCTTTTGTGTCTATTTTACCCTTGCTATTAAATACTATTTATCATCTAACACATTTCTCAAAGCATTAAATTTAATAAAGTCAAAGGATAATATAGTAATATTATCCCTATTATTTATAGTTTCTTAAGGGTATGCCAAATCAATAGTGGACAACTATTGTTGGACTGAGAGAGTATTAAAAAAACACATAATAATCCATATTTTTCTTATTATTAATTGTTCTATCGTTAATTATAATTAATTTTGTGTGTATATGTAGGAAAGCAAAGCTGGATAGAAGTTCTTGGTGTACCAGATAAGCTTGCTCAGGCATTTATTATGAGTCAAAATACATTCATAACAAAATTTGAGTTTAGACTTTTTGGTTCACAACGCCCAACTGATTTTAATTGTTCTCGAGTGATTCTTTATACTAATGTTGTTGGTGATGTTATAGAACTTCCTGTGGTTGGTTAATTAATGGATTAGTGAAGTAATTAGCAGCCACATGTGAAAAATAATTAGGGTTCATGTTGATTATAATGTCTACATGTACTCATTACTATATTTGGATTTGGAATATAAATAAGTGTGGCTTCATTAAATGTACTCTTCCTTAATTAATTCATTTTGCATATTGTGCATTTCTCAGCTCTGTTTTAATTTATTTGCTTCATTAAATTTACTCTTCCTTAATTAATTCCTTTTGCATATTGTGCATTTCTCAGCTCTGTTTTAATTTATTTGTTTGATTTTTAACTTAGCATGGAGTTTAAGAAAATTAAAAAAACTTTTAAATTTTGTGGTCTTAAATTAAATATATGTAGAATGTACTAATATGACATTTAATCTTGTGGTTTTAAACATGTCACGTGAAAAGTTAGAATTAAAAAGTTATCAAAAAGACGAAGAAGAAGAAGAAGAAAGAGACATTTTTTTAGTAAGACAAATAAATCAAATTAAAGGGAGTAATTCTTAGTCGTTTGTCTTAATTAAATAATCTCATGACCAAGCGGCTAAATCTCACGTGTGTGTTTCCGGTGGCGAAGTCAGAAAATTTTATAGGATGTTCAAAGATGTTCAAAGTCAATTATTTATCTCTAACAAGTAATATTTTACCATATATAAAATTTAATTTTTCGACGCAGAGTGTTCAATTGATTATTCTTGATCACACGTAGCTTTGCTGCCCCCAATGTCTTCCTCCTTTGAATTAGGGCTTTGTAAAAATAAGGTATAGTTGAAATATATACCATAAAGTAATTAGTTTACACCAAATATTACATAAGAAATAGTCAAAAATCATAGATAGTATACATTGACTATATTATATATGATACACTCAAAAAAGTGAATATAACTTACCTATACATGATCTATATATTGATTATACATTATGATACACTCAAAAAGTTGAATATAACTTAACTATACATGAAGTACACAAGGACTATAGATGAAGTATACACAGACTATTCAATTCAGACCAACTCAAAATCTCATCTCAACAATCCCAAATTTTAGATATTAAATCCTCTAGATGTTTCGAGTCTTTTGATATATAATTTACTCGAAATCATTCACGTTTGTCGTATATTGAATTTTAAAGAAAAAAGGAAAGCAACAAAGAAGAAGAAGGAGAAGGAGGAAGAGGAGGAAGATAAAGAAGAAGTAGAAGGTAACAAGAAGAAGAAGAGAAAGGTTGCATCTGGCCATTTTTTGATAAATAATATGGCCGAACATGAATCTTTCCTACGTTGTATAAGTTATCTTAAATATAGTTGGTAAATAAAGTTTATGTGCTGATATTCTGTATAATTATCCTTAAAAAGGACCCGACAAATTTCATAAACAACTATAGTTCGAATGCTATTTACTGTGTGTAACTATAGTTTTCAAATTTACGAATCACAGCTTATTTTACTATAGTAGTGCTTTCGCGCATTGATGGTGTATACCATGAATACAATATGAATGCAATATTTTGTGAATACAAACATGGGAAACCTATATTATTAGATATACATTCATATCATATATACTAATTCTATCTATACTTCTAAATGATTACGTATCTTGCCGTTAATTATGAATTTCCCACCATATATTATGAAAGACACACCTAGATACATGAAATTTTGCTATATGAAAAAAAAAATCATTCAAAGTAGTTCAAAATTCTAAAAGAGATACTTCTTTCACGTTAAAAACAAAATTGCCTCAAAATAGGGGAAACAAAGGAAAATAATTGGTAGTTTGGCTAACCACGGAATGATAGTTCATGTAGGAAATTCACACTCGTAATAGTTCAAGCAGTAAATCAATTAAATTTAATAGTTTAGGTGTGTTTTTGACCCTTAAATCCGAATATAACCTAGGAGATCAATGTAGGGAGTTGGAACTTGTAACATGTAAATGTAATAGGAGTTGGGAGTAGGGCTGGGCTGAATGCAGCACATTTAAATGTTTTAAGTTTTTTAGTGTCTTCTATTGTGATTTGATTTTCATTTTGATGTTTGGTACGCATATTTTCAAAATCATAAATTAAAGAATCGAATCAAAATTTGATAAAATCGAACTGAAGAACCTAACATTCACCTAAGGATACGAAAAGGTTAGGTGCGGGGAAGGGAGGGGATGGATCAATGGAACTCCTCTTTTTTTTAGATAATTAATTTTTTCCTTTTTTGATTATTTCAGGTGTATAGACTGAATTTTAAAAAAAAATATTTGATATTGTTTTACACGTTCAAAGGAGTGAAATACATTTTTTTTTGTTATGTCAGCATTTTATGTTTAATAGGAGCGACTTTTGAATAGTTAAAGTATTTAATAGGTCTATAAATTTGGATTAAGATATGTAAGTGAATTTCATGGATAACTTTAAGAACACATAAAAATGTGTTATAATTGTAAGTACTTGATATATGCCTCGATAAATATTGTTTGCTATCATATACATTGAATTAGGGAGAGAGGCGAGCGAAAACAGAAGAGAGACGAGCGAGATTTGTTAATATATCCTAGATACATGCGAATCACACTAGATATATGTGAGGGAGGCGGATTTAGGAAACCCTATTCTTAAGGGATTTGTAAGGATAGAGATAGGAGGATGGGCTTTGGACTGGACTTATCTATCCTAGTAGTGTTGGCAGATTTGGGCAATAGGCCCAAATGAGTTAGTCTATATTTTCTTGAAATTTTATCAATAAAAAGCCCGACAAATTTGCTTAAAAAATAGATACATGTATATGGTATGATTCGCATACATCTGGAATATTAGATACATAGGGGAGTGGCGATCGAGATGGGAGGGAGACTAGCGAGATTTATTCTATGTATCTTGATACATGCGAATCCACTTGGATACGGTGTATTTAGAACAAATTTCACCGAGTTTTGACCCCATGTATCTCGAGATACATGTATGTGAACTATTCTAGAAACACCAAAATCTAGTAATATTCGTAATATTGCAAACTAGCGTTTATCTAACTAATTAACTCCAAAATTAGTGATATTTCTGTAAGTTTCTCATTTTAAAAAGCATATGATTTTTTTAATAATTCAAAATTACCGAAATGGGTATATACCCTCCAATTAATAATTCAAAATATTTTTAAAAGTATATGAAAAATTACGATAAAAAATAAGTTATTTAAATTTCAAACTTAGTAATTGAGATGGGAGGGTAAAATAATCTTTTATATTCCTTTGCACAAGAATATTAAGAATTTATATAATCCGATTTAAAAACTAGTTGTGTAATTACTCCTCCTTTATTTCTTTTCTTCTTCTTCTTGTTATTTTGCCAATATGTATTTGTTCTTTTTTATTCGTGAAGTGTGTATATATTCGAATAATATCTATCCTTACAGCATTGAGTTCACGTGAATTCAGAAATCAATCGCTTTGTATCTCTCTTCAAGACTCCATATACACATTTAGTGGAAAAATGACAAATATATCCCTAAACTATCACAAACGATAGGTTAATACCCCTTCGTTATATTTTAAGGTTGTACATATCCTTACCATTAATCTTTTTGATTGTATACCCTTAAGATTGACGGATGAACATGTGGCTTCATCTCAATAATTTGCTCAACTTTTATTTAATTTTTTATTCAAAATTTTAAAAAACCCACCCATCTTTCATAATTTATCCACCCATGACCTGAATTATAATAAAAATAAAAAACAACCCACCTCTTTATCTTCATTAAAGCATAACCCAACCTATTAAATCAAACAAAAGAAAATAATGTTCTTCAATTCATCTTTATCATTTGAGCCATTCTCCAAATCCAACTAAAATATAAACACAATAGCATGTGGTTTCAATGAAAAACAAGAGACCCCTTTTCAATTTTTTGGTTTAAATCGATTTGTTATTGTTGAAAAGAGTTGGAAATACTACCACTATTGACAAACTAAGCTTCAAGCTTTAAAGTGGGTCTGCAAGAAGAAGAGTTATTTCATTTTGGTAATGGGTCGGGTGGGTTTAAAGTAAAATGGGGTGTTATTGTTGAAAGGGAAAAGGGCCAAAAATACCCCTAACCTATTGGAAAAGGTTAAAAAATACCCCCTTCTACCTTTTGGTCTAAAAATACCCTCCACCTTTGTTTTTGGTTCAAAGATACCCCTCCTTCCACCTTTTGGCCTAAAAGTACCCTCAACTCAAATTTAATTCTTTTGCCAATTAGTTAATTTTTTTAGTATTTGTTTTAAAAGATTTTTTTAAATTTAAATTCTTAATATTAGCTCATTCCGAAATACTTAAAATATTTAAGTCTAACGTAAAATAAAATAAAGATTTTATTGTGTGAAAATGAAGAATAAAATTTTCAAAAACTAATATTCTAATTATTATAATAGCATAATAAAATTCTTTTTAAAAAATCTTAAGATAACTCAATAAAATTCTCATTCTTCATTATTACACAATATATTCTTTATTTTATTTTATGTTTACACACTATTATTATATATTTTAATTTCTGGAATGATTTTTTAATTTATTTGGTTTAATTTTTTTTAATTATATTCAAATCATCATATTAAAATTTAATTATATCTATATTTAACGTTTTCTTTGATTTACTTCTTAATAAATACCATTTGCTAATTGATTTTTCAGTTATGATTTCATACCCTTTTAGGCTATACGAAACGACTTTTAATAAGAAGTAAAATTGAAAATATTTGTTCAAATTAGCTGCTTTTAACTTCTTTTTTCCTCAGGTTATTATCAATTTCAAAAAAAAGGAAAAGTTCAAAATGTCAATTTTGAGAAAGGAAATACAGATTTTTAAGGGTTAAAGACCCATATTTTAAAATTTCTTTAGAATAAGCTAGCTCATGCTAAAAGATCAGTTTCACAAGAGTGACTGCAATTTTTTTAAATTAAAAAGTAAATCAAATAAAATCTTAAATATTCAAAAAAAACATGACGGTTAGTCAAGACCATGTGTATTTCAAGTGTCATCAATGATACTTGATGCTGCAGGCTTTTAAAAACATATCAATAGTTTGCAACGTGTCATCTGCTTTATCTATTGACCATAGGTGCCAAAAAGTTTCATCTATACTAAGATCTATTTTCTAGCTAGTAGGAACTTCTAAATTGATGACTTCATGAGACTCTATTTTTCTTGCTTGCTTTGCCCCTTTCTTCAAAAAATTAGTGACGAAATTAAAACATCTCCATTTTGGCAGCTTGCCGTTTCTGTGAGCAAGTAAAGTGGGGAGCTTTATTATAAGACTCAATGACACTTAATCTCGAGTTGACAGTATAGGCTTCCCTGGTTGTAATCAACTTATAATGTGTCACTTTCTTTTTACAGAAAGAAGCGGAGGAGATGAAAACTAAACAAACTGCTAATGATGTGGTCAGTAGACCACAGATAAATGGGAGCACAAGCAGGTATTTTTGAACTGAATTGTCAGCTGGAGCTTGCTTGACTTGGGAAATGGTTCTTTTGTTTCAATGCCTATCAGTAACTACATGTATTGGCTTTAATCCTTTGTTTAGATATGTGATGCATGACCTATCTGCTCGGCAAAAGAATAAAGCGGAGAATGCAGATGTGCATCTTGCTCAGAAGATAGTGCAAAACAAAAAGTATACTACGTATGGTCAGGCAGATGATGAGTATGATTATGATGATGGGCCAAGGAAAAAGTCCCGGAAGAAAGGAGGGGTGGAGAATCATAAATCTCTTGAGACTTATTTTTGTGAACTGTACAATTTGCATGTTAATTGAATTCCAAAGAAATAATCTTTAGTGTGCTAGATCTCCATGAGTAGTGTCTTATTAGTAATGCTTAGCTCCCTATTCCTCATTTGTCTACTTTTCAGCGTTTCAAGAGATAATTTATATCAGAAGTTGACTTTTAAAGATGCAAGAAAAAAAATTTCTTTGGTGGTAGTTGCTTCTGGATATTATTGCTGCCAAAAATCTTGTTATAGTGCTACCTTTGCTCTGCCAATCCTTTGCTGTTTTTTGTCATAGTGACCATTGCTTTCTCTTATAACAGCATGAATCAGCTACAAGATCTTTGGATGATAATGTCTGGGAAGAGTTTAGGAACTTCAAGAAATGCCTCATTATGATGTTTGCAAAGCAAGAGAAGGATCTTATTTTTCTCGAGACTGTGATGAGTTTGGCCAGGCAGAAGCGGCATTGTTTGGTAGAGTGCATTCCTTTGTCCAAGGAAGTTGCAAAGCAAGCACCCTTGTACTTTAAAAAGGTTTGCAAAACCATCTTGTGTGTTGTCCATTTTATTTTTGTAGCACTGTCTATCAAATGTAGTTTCGAATGAGTTGGAATTTAAAAAATATGAGGTTGCCTAGTCTTCCGTAAATATGATCATGAAGGGATTTTTGATAAAGCATCTGAAGGGTTACCAGTTGGCCTCCTGTCAAATATGATTAGAATTTGGTCTGGGATTTGTGAAATATGAACTGTCATTATAGTGTCAGTGAGTCTCGCCTCTTGGTCTTCTACTATTATCGAATCATAGGATGTGCTAACTGCTAAGACAGGGATTTGGTCTAGTGGTAAGAGTATAATAGGTGATTTGGTCTTAGCTTAGACAACTTGTACCTGAAATGGGTTCAGGTCTCGGATTGGGTAGAGAGTTAGGTTGGTCCCGAATAGGAGTCGGGATCGGGAGTCAGGTCTCGATTCAAGATCGGGACTGAGACACCTTTTGTAATTTGGCATCTTCCTGATGCCCATGCAATGATAGTCTCTTACTTCATCAATGTATTTAAGTGGAGAAGGGTGGAGGTGCAAGCCTATTATCCACCAAATTTTGAACCGTGCACCTTTTACCCTCGGGGATTGCTTGGTCATAAAAAAGGTCATAGGATATGTGCTAGGTGTCTTTGGAACTAATTTTCTTGCAATTGCATCTTTTCTTATGAACTAATGCTTATGTATTGCTGGGAAAGAAACATAGAATTGTCTTTTGGCTCTTAATAGACCTGTTAGATATCAGAATCATGTCGCTTAGGATTTGTTTGGAGCAAAGAATGAATATAGGCACCGTCTTTTAGAAAAACTCAAGGTTGCGCTGCTGGCCATGCGTGTTCATTTTTTGTTCTTTTCCCTTTCTTTTGCTCCTATTTGTTGCTGTGTCTATTTGAAGCAATTTTCTCTTTTGCACTTGCTCATAACAAATATCCACTATAGGCGATTGATGAAGCGGAAGATGAATGGAGTCAACACAATGCTAAGAAGCTCATAGATACAAGTGTAAAAGGTTTACGGGCTTCAATCCCAAAGGATTTTCCCTACTTCCATGTTGAATTTGGCTTAAACAAAGGATTCGTTCATGTAATTGACGATGAAAACCAGTTCAGCAGCAGTTTTGGCCTCAATGTGATAAGAGGGATGCTGAAGTTGCCACCTGAAGACATGCATCAGCATCGAAGGCGTGAATCAGTTAACACACAAAGAGAAGCTGTTGCAAGTTTTGCAAGAGATTGGGAGCCTTTTGACTGGACTAAACAGCTTTGATCAACTAACAGCAGGTAAGTTTCTTATTTTAGCTTGAAATACGTTGGTATTTGTAAAGGAAAACGTGATTGATCGTATTCATAGAAATGGAAACGGATTGTCTAGTTGCGGTCAGGCTTATGAAAGATGAGGACATCCAACGTTGTCTAAGTTTATCCACTTAGATATTCTATTATTGAAGATCGCAGATATTTATTGAAAGCTAATAAAGCTACGATTAGACATGATTGGGAGCAAGGCAAATCAGTGTGTTCTAGCAAATGAAGGACATAATCATAAAGAGGTTTTGATACTCCGAAGTCTGAAGTAATGCACTTAAGGATATGAAGTTGGATATGAACCGTGTTGTTTATGAACAAGTTTAGTCTCTTTAGTTGGTTTGTTTATTCCATTGTACCAAAAGAATAAAAAAAAAAGATCTATTGTTCAAAATCAAAATAAAAGATAGAATTAGTTGTATAGGGTTTTAAGATGTATTCATAATTCAAATTCTCATTTATCTTTGAATATCTACTTGGTCATGAATAAATATTTTAAAGATAGATCTTTCTTCTTTTTGAATTTTGGGATTTTCACTCATAAAATTATAATAGTCATCATTGTGATTAAATGAAAAACATTGTGAGTTCTCCAAATATTCCTTCAAAATGTGTAGGTAATTTTTATCATCAAAAGGATATACAAGGTCATTGGACACGAGGTTTTTGTGTGATCTAATAATATGATAAATTTATAAATCCTCCATCAAAAGAAAGGAAGATAAAGTAGTGGTACACTTGACCTTTCAAAGTGATGTTGAGGTGTGTCATGCAAATATGATAAATTTTAAGGGCATGACAATGAGCTTATAATGCAAATTTATGAAGCACATACAAATGATTGGTCCATTCCTTCAAGAGAATGTGACTTGTGATAAGAATCATGAATGCTCGACTATTCTTAAAGTGAATAAGTCAAGATATGATAAAAATATTATGGGTTTGATATATGTCACAACTCACCTCTACGGGAGGTTTGAGAGAAATAAATAAATTTTATTTGGCAGGAATAGTCAATGGTCATCTACGTTTTATACGTCATAAATATTATGGTATGTTTATTGTGAACTACCGAAAGGGCAAAAAGAAAGAAGTAATTCTTGCATATAAATATTGTGGCCATGACAAAAATAATATTATTGTGTAGCAACACAAATTTGTCACTGGTTGTGTACCTATGGTACGATAAAAGTAAAACAAGAAACATGTCTTGGCTATAACAATTTTGACCATCATAATAATAATATAATTTTCACCTAGAAGGAGATGTTCACCATACGGATGATGTTATGGAATATGTGATAGTACACAAAGTTATTTGTAAGCTCTAAAGAGTCATTGTGTTATTATTGGAGGAATAATATTGGGATTGTAGTAAGTCTCAAAAGAAACTTTTAAAGTTTCGAATAAATTGAAAAGAAATATTGAGAATATAAATTATGAAAAGATTTAAGATCTTCAGATTACTACAATCGAAACGGGTTATAAATATTTATGTAAAAGGTTACTCATTTTCCTCATCTTGTTTGTTGCACAAAAACATGGGCATGCTGATGAAATCACATGCAAAAGTGAATTATAAGTGTACTGAAGTAAAGATTAGTTGGCATGATCGGTTGGCCATTTCGATTAATTTATGATGCCAAAATAATTGAGAATTCACATGGTTATATATTGAAGAAATAAAAGATTCTTCAAGAATTCTCTTGTGTTGCTTGTTCTCATGGTAAAATTACCATTGTACCAGCTAAGGTTGGAATTGTATTCCCTGAAATTATTTGGAACATATAAAAAGGTGAATATGAGCCCGTTCACCTGCCATGTGGACCGTTTACTATTATGATTTAATAGATGCATCTATGGTCACATGTGCATTTGTTATCAACTTGCAATCTGATTTTTGTAAAGTTATTTGCTCGAATTGTTAAATTATGAGCATAGTTTCAAATTATAAAATTATGTTGATAATGCTGGTTGGTTTAGCAAAAATTATATGCCTCAATTATAGCTAAACCAATGGTTACGAGAACAAATCTCTCGAAAGAAATTTTGGTATGAGATGAATTTATTTAAAATGTAGCAACACTTGAATGCATCAAGCCAATAAAGGTCCCCTATCAAATTGGTTCAGGATTAGGAACCAAATAATTTTCATCTAAAACTTTGAAAGTGTGGTTATGATTTAATTGCTCCACCATACACATAAAGATAAATCCCCAAATGGGGTTGGGATGAATGTTAGAGTTTCTAACATTAGAGGGAGAAATGATTGATAGTTGAAAATTATGTGAGACATGAATTATGAATTATGTAGATCCTCGTTAGAAAAAAAAATGTGAACTTGAAGTTCAAGGGATAATTCATTTGCATAATGTTGCAAATCAATTGCTAGATGAGTTTGCTGACCTTATGTTGTAATTCAACTGTAAATGCTCCAATGAGAAGTCCTTGAAGGACAGAGTCTATGATATGCTTGAAGCGTGATAGATCGATCGATTCCAAATATAAAACTCCTTGAGGAAGGAGAGGAGCAAATGATCAAGATGGTCATGATAATGAGGCAAGTGCTTTAAAGTAGCACGACGACATAACACTTCATAAAACCTTGACAAAGGTTCAGGTACCTGAAATGATGAAAAATGAAGAGATCTTGATAAGTTATGTCATATTGGAATCGATATCAAATAGCCATCGACGGTATCTTTGATATGAAGTAGAGCTTAATGATATAGATCATGACGAGGATCTTGAATTCAAATCTGTCATATAGTGTGGACAGATAAATGATTAGCCAAATAAAATGCATAATTCAAGTATATTTTGTTTCACTTAGAAAAGTGACATTTTGGACTAATAGTCCATAAAATATAACGTCAGTGGGGTACAAATAAATTATTATGCGATAGTATAACCGTAAATATCAAGTACGGCTTGCCTTGGGGCATAAAGGTTTTTTTCAAAATTCCTGACATTATTGGAGATGTTTTCTCCTATGGTGGATGCAATGAGATTTGTTTTGATCTGGCAATATATGAAAACTTGAATGCATATAATGAATAATTGTCATGTCTAGCTAGACAATGAAGGTTATATGAAAATCCTTGAAGCAATCAAGGTGCCTAAAACATATAAAAGTTTGAAAGAAACTTTTTCAATAAAGCTTTAAGAATCCTCATATGGATTGAGATAATCAAGGAAGAGAGGGTACAAAAATGAACCTATTTTGTCCTTGCATTTTTACAAAAAAGGTCAAAACCTAAATTTGTTATAATAGTTGTGTATGTTGATGACTTGAACATTATCACTCTTAAAGAGCTTTCAGAAGCTGTTGAGTGTTTGAAAAGGAAATCTGAAATGAAAAGATCCTAGTAAGACAAAATTTTGTCTTGGCCTATAGATTAAGAATTTCACAAATGAAATATTTGTCAATCAATCAACATCCACAGAAAAGTTTTGATGCGATTTTATATGGATAAATCACATTCATTGAGTACCCTAATGATTATGAGATTGCTTGACATAAATAAAGATACATTTCGATCTCAAAAGAAGGATAAAAAGCTTCTTAGTGATGAAACTCCATATATCAGTCAATTGGGACACTAATGAACCTTGCTATATATGATCAAATATTTTGCAGTGAGTTTATTGACAAGATTTCGCTCCTCCCCAACGAGAAGACGCTGAAATGACATTAAGGACATATATGAAGTTATCCTACAAGACAATCAACTGCAAATGAAGTGTGCACAAGATGATTGTTGCTATGAACAAGTTGAATGAGCAATTTACTTGCAATAACAAGGTCACGAATAGAGTGATTTTCAAGAATGTATTTGGCTAAGCTCAAAGCCTTATCATATCCATGAAATCAGAAAATGATATGTCAGGATGAGTTCAACGATGCAACATCTTCGTGAATGTGATTTGATCACAAAGACACTATCAATATCAATATTTGAGAAGCAGACTTATAAGATTGGATGACATTATAACAAGAAATTAAGTGATATTTTAATCAGGAGGAGTATATACGCGTTGCACTCTTTTTTCCTTGACCGAGGTGTCCCACTGGGTTTTCCTGGTAAGGTTTTTAATGAGGCAACAAATAATGCGTATTAAAAGACATGTGTACTCTTTTTCCTTCACTAGAATTTTCCCCACAGGGTTTTTCCTAGTAAGGTTTTAACGAGGCACATTATCTATGGACATTCAAGGGGGAGTGTTATAAATCCATTTAATAGTGGATTGTCCATTTGGTTTATTCATGAACTACCTAGTTCATGTATGTATATTTTCAAGGTGATATGAACCTTTTTGGATAATGATATATCTATTAATTTGGCATTCATCATGATGGCCTTTGGAGTGATTTCTCTACCTATAAATAGAGATATCATTCTTCATTGTAAGACACACTTGAATAAGTAGAAAAGTTCTCTCTTTCATTTCTATTTCTTGTCTTCTCCTCTTTATATTAATATTGTTCTGAGCTTGATTTCATAAAAAATATCAAGTACTTACAATATAACAATAATAACATTTTTTTTATGTGTTCTATATAGTATTGACAAAATGACTAAAAAAAAGAATATCATATGGTCCAAAAAAAGAATATCATTAGGGGACAATAGCTCTTCTACTTTTGGCATCATCTATTTGTTTGTTTTTTCTTATGTATGCATCCTTCCTTTTTCATTTTCAAGACTTCAATGTGATATTTGATACAATAATGTATTGGGAAGGACATCAACAAAGAAAAACTAATTGAAAGAACTAGTAAAACGTGCATGTCTTTAATTATATCATTTTCTTAATACTCCCTTCGTCCAACAATAGTTGTCCACTATACTAAAAATAATTGTCCAATTTAAAATTTTAAGAGATAATTTACCTTTTGTGTCTATTTTACCCTTGCTATTAAATAATATTTATCATCTAACACATTTTTCAAAGTATTACATTTAATAAAGTCAAAGGATAATATAGTAATATTACCCCTATTATTTATTGTTTCTTAAGGGGTGTGTCAAGTTAATAGTGGACAACTATTGTTGGACAGAGGGAGTATGTTATATGGCTTAAATTATTTGTGATTTTTTAACGATGTTCATGAAATTTACTTACACATCTTAATCCAAATTTATATACCTGTTAAATATTTTAACTATTCAAAAGTTGTTCCTAGTAAACATAAAATGATGACATAACAAGAAAAGTGTGTTTCACCTCTTTAAGCGCGTAAAAAAAAATTCAAATATTTTAATGAAAAAAATCAGTTTATATACCTTATAGAAAAAAAATTATCTAAAAAAAAGAAGAGTCCCGCTGATCCATCCCCTCCTCTCCCTGCAATTAATATTTTCTCATCCATAGGTGGTAGTTTGGTTCTACAATTCGAATCTTTAATTTAATATTTTGAAAATATGTGCATCGAACATCAAAATAAAAACTAAATTAAAGTATAAGATACTAAAAAATTTTTGCTACTATTACTATAAACACTTTTTTTTTTTTTTTAAATGCTTGGCCAAACACCTCATCTCTAATTAAAATGTGTTTTTATCAAATTAATATGAAGTCATTTTTTACTTTTCTGAAACTTGGCCAAACAAGATATAAATCATTCCACTTCGAAGAAATATTAGTAGTTCAGTCAGTTGACTATTTGAATTTTCACATTATTGATTAATGTTCGATTTCTCACCTTGTAATCTCTTCCCCGTCCATAATTTTATTATTATGTGTGTATATATGTAGGAAAGCAAAGCTGGCCAGAATGTATGGGTATATCAGGAAAGAAAACTGAGACTGTAATTATGGTAGAAAATCCATACATAGAAGAAATTCCCTATATAATACTTGGTTCTCCACCCCCAAGTGATTCTAGATGTAAAAGAGTTGTTATTTATGTTAACATTGAGGGTGATGTTGTAGAAATTCCTGTGGTTGGTTAATTAATGGATTATTCAAGAAAGTAGCCACATGTGAAAATTAATTAGGATTTATGTTGATTATAATGTCTTCATGTACTCTGATTATATTTGGAATAAAAATAAGTGTGGCTAAATTAAATGTGTACTCTTCCTTAATTAATTCCTTTGGCATATTGTACATTAATTACTTAGTTCCGTTTTAACTTGTTTGTCTGGTTTTTAACTTAGTATGGAGTTTAAGAAAGTAAAGAGAAATGTTATATTACAAAGAGAAAACACATAAAAAAAACCCTGAACTTGGCAGCACAACTTACTTAATTAGCACTTAAACTACACGGGCGTTTAAATACCCACTTAACATCTTTCAAGTGAATTTTTTTCAACCCTAACACAATAATACCAGTCTCACAATGGCAAGTGTATTACACACGCGTCATGTCACTGCCACGTCGGCACCACATCAGCGCCACATTGAAACTTATTTATATTTTGAGTTTTTTAATTCTTTTTTTTGTTTATTTTTATTTATACAATTTTAGAAAGGTAAAAATAGAAAAGAAATGAGGATTAATCCAACATTATAAAAATAAAAAAATCTCAAAAAAAATAATCAAACTCTACAAATCCAAGACTAGAAAACATTCAATTTTTAAAACACATTATCAAAATAAATAATTAATAACAATTAAAAAACTAATTTGAGATGATTAATGAAGAAATTATAATTTTTTTATTAAAAAAAGCTTCAAGTTCATCCCAATCTACAAACACTTTTATAAGTAAGATCTTGAAGCAACAATAAGTTGTTGATTTTTTCATTTTTTCTTGTTCATCACTTCTAAGAATAAGCAAGAATAATGCGAAATGGAGGAATGGGTGAGGGTGTTTCGAAGAAGAAGAAAGAAGATGGCGGGGATGGGGTCTCGAAGAAGAAGAAGAAAGGGGCGAGTCAGATGTGGGTGGTGGCGGGGTTTGAAAAAGGAGAAAGAGGGGTGCGGCTGGGGGGTGGGGGTGGGTTCAAAGAACAAGAAATAGAGTGGGGGTGGAGGATTTCGAAGAAGGAGAAAGAAGGTGAAGGGTTCGTCCAAGCAGGGAGTGGTGTAGGTTGTGGCTGAGGGCGGCGGCGGTGATGGGGTGTGAGGAAGAAGAAAGGGTAGGGTTTGTTGGTGGATAAAGGTGGTGGGGTGTGAGGAAGAAGTAACCTTATTGGTTGGAAAGAAAAAGAAGAGGCCTAATTGTTTATTTTTTTTAATTTCTTACTTTTTCACTCGCTTTTAATATTTTTTTTTGGCACATCAGCTGTTTGGGTGGATTTTAATTCACTTGAAATGAGATTAGGGGGGTAAATAATTATTTGTAAAGTTAAAGTGCTAAAGTAAGTTTAACGGACAAGTTCAGGGTTTTTTTTTTTGTCTTTACTCTATTACAAATATGTAGAATATAATGTGCGAAAATGACCTTTAATCTTGTGATTTTAAATATATCCGTGAAAAGTTAGAATTTAAACGTAGTAAAACAAAGTAAGGTAAACAAATTAAAATAAATGGAGTAATTCCCGTGCGTGTTTCTAGGAGCGAAGTCAGAAAATTCTTTAGGGTGTTCAAAAAAGATGTTCAAATTAAGTCAATTATTTATCAATAACAAGTAATATTTTTTTTACCATATATAAAATCTAATTTTTCGATGTAGAGAGTTCAATTGATTATTCTTAGCCACACATAGCTTCGCTGCCCCCCAACATTGTAACGTCAAATAGGGTCCCATTCGAGGGGTAGCGCTCTCTACCAAGAATTATTCCATACCCAAGACTCATTTAAATATGACGAGATCGATATAATTATTTACTTAATTATATTTTTAACATGCTTCGTCATAGCTTTTTTTTTTTTTTAGCCAAACACATTACCTTATATTTCGTAGATGGGTGATATGACATCTACCCACTATAATATACCGCATTTAATTATATGATCATCTCATTTATACGCTTTAATGATTCGTGAATCCATAACAAAAGAAAATCAAAATTGGAAAAGACTACAACATAATAAAAGAAAATAAGGGTAGATAATTACAATACAAATAAGGAACACTACTTTTATTTATCTTGAAATAGTAGAGTACATGAAGACATTATATTAAATATCTCCACTTTATTTATTTTTGATAACATAATGTTCCCATAGAATTACTAATTATAATAATTAGCCCATAATGGGAGTTTTTTGAACAATGAATTGCCAGTCAACAGAAAGAAAAACTCTACCACAAACATAATTACCTGGCCTAATCGAACCAGGAAATAGAATCGTAACATCACTAACTATGGGATTTTCCTTCTGAATTATTATCGTAGCGTAATCTGCTGGCTTCCCAACAAGTTCAGGCCATGATAGCTTACCTATAATTATAATAATAATAATAATAAAAAAAATAATAATAAAAGAATTATTATAGAAATTAAGAAATAGTTTGACTATATTATCCTTGCAAATTACCTGGGCAAAATTCATCTTGGTTTACATTTTCCACTGGAAGTTGCAGTACATCTATCCCATCACTCAAATCTCTTGCCATCAGTGATTGAAAAACTGTAATTAAAATAAATAATTTACTTAATTACTTATTTAAGATATAACATATACTAGTAAAATATATATGCATGCATGCAAAAGCATTGGCGGAGTCAATAGTTTCACTAAGAGGGTTCAAAATCTGAAGAAGTAAACACATGAACTAGTAGAAGGGGTTCAACATATAAATGTATAATTTTCCAGCGATGGGGTGGCAATTGACACATCATTGGACAAGTCGCTTGTTGAACCTCCTTTGCCGGTTAGTCGTCACATTGTATTTACAAGATCAAACTTTTTTTTATGTATATATATAGTAGATGATGAACTCTTTCGGAAAATTCTTCTTCCCCTCCCACCGCAAAAGAAATATAAATCATTTACAACTCTAATAATAATCATGCATGTGTGTATGTATATTATATATATATAGAGAGAGAAACAGAGGTACTAACAAGTTATCTTTTATAATAGTGTAACAATTCTGCTACATTATCATTTATAGTGTATTTCTCATTTCAAGTTAGAATGTCAGAAAATCATGATGTCTAGAAATTTCTGACACAGATAAGGGCATAAGGAGATTCATTTGAATTATAGCAGAGCTCCTATTTTCACTAAGAGAGTCCAAATATAACGAAGTAACCACATCAGACAATTACATGGATATATATGTATTTTTTTAACTTATATAAATAATGTAATTTTCCAGCAAAAAGGTATTAATCAATAAGTCATTGGACAAGTATCTCATTCGAACCACCTTTGCCGGTTAGTCACATTGTATACAACATCCATTTTTTTGTATTGTATATATAGTATATAATGAATTCCTTCGTGAAAATTCTTCTCTCCCACCTACATCACGAAAGAAATATAAATCATTTATAACTCTAATAATATATTCTTGCATGAGAGAGAGAGAGACAGAGAGAGAGAGAGGTACTAACAAGCTGCAAGAAGAAAGAAAACAATGATATGAGCAAACTTTGACTCCATTGTTGTGAAGAGTAGAAGGAATTAAGTGAATTTGTATGAGTGCATCACATAAATTTATAGGCAAAGGTTGCCTTCATTGTTCTGAGGTGCTTACATACTAGTGGTGTCTAACAACCACATATTGTACAATTTGAAGATAAGGGACAAAATGGTCTTTTCCTTTAAATTAAAATCACTAACTACTAGGATAAAATTATTATAATTATTGATATTTTTTATTCACGTAAATACCATACGTGAAAGGGAATGAAAATTGAATTTACACCTAGTAAATGGGGGCACCCACTGATATCTCTAGTCTGTAAATTATGAATTGGACAAAAATGAAGCGGAAAACTTGATTTTATAGTCATTTACAAATATTTTCTAATTATATGATTCTTTTATGGGAGGGAAAAAGTAAATATTTTTATGAGCAATCCAATTCATCCCTCTTGAGTCTATTAATAAATTAAACCAAAAATATTATAGAGAAATACACATAATGACATAAAGATACGTTTTTATTATCAGCAAGGATTGTGGTGGAGTGGAAAGTACCAAGAGGTCTCGGGTTTGAGTCTCCTTGGGTACGAAGTCGCTTTTGTTAGGGAGTGTTTTACCCTCCAAAAGTGAGACTTCTCGGTGCTAATCAAGATTTAGTTGGACTTCAATGTGGATATCGGACACCGGATGGGAAATAAAAAAAATACGTTTTTTATTATATTTTTTTAAAAAAATAATTTCAATTGTCGATGTTCATTTTTTTTATCATTATCCATTCAACTTTTCAAGTTGCCATTATTTTACTCACGGAAATATTACAAAAAGTATAAAAAAACAAATGGTCCCCTTTAAAATGTTTTTATTAATGAGCCATTTTGTCAGCATATGAAACACACCAAAAATGTGATTCAATAATTATTGGTATTTGATATTAATATATTCTTCTTAATTACTTTATTATTATTCCTTTCAACTTTTAGTACCTACCATGACATGCATTAACTCTTTAGATCTGGATATTTAATTATTTTTTCGATTTCAATTTATGTTATAATATTCGTTTATTAAGACTTAGATTTTTTCGAGATAGTTAATTATTTTTTTAACTGTAAGAGGATTATAATTATTTTTAATTGTTAGAGGACTATTATTTTTTTTAACGGTGAGAGGGTGAATGTAATTTAGCTCGAATAAAGTGAAAGGATTGAAAAAGAATTGTACTACTTCTTTCTCTTCAAAAGAAGTGTTATTTTAACAAAAATCAATAAATACATTATGTAATTTACTAAACTAGACTTATTATTTAAGAAGAAATATATTTTTTGAAAACTGAATACTATTAAGAAAATGTAGTATGAATGTATAGTTGGAAAAAACATACTCCAAAATTTTCTTTTGAATTCCTAAGGTAATATTTATTTTGAAACAAAATTTATTTATTAATATAATACTTATTTCAGGACGGAGGAAATAATTTTAAAGTTAAATTGGATAAGAATAACTTAATATTTTTATTATTATTTTTATTTGTCCATCTATATTCGTTGATACATATTATAGTTTGAATAATAAATACGGTCAAGGGCAAATTTGATCGAATTTTCTCATTCTTGTATTCATCGATACAATTACGAATTATAAGTACTTGTTGACTTATATTTTATGTCTATTTTAATGGGTAGAGAAATACTTTATATTCATAAAGTCTTGTCTTCATTTATACATACGGTCTTTGTTCAAAATTTATATTTCTTGTATTCACTCATCATACCGCCAACAAATATATATAAAAAAATAGGAAAAATTACATGGTTAAGCAAACATATACTAGTTAATTAGTCATCATAGCTATAGTTTTAGTTATATACCATTCGCGACCAACATTCAGTGATAATTACATGGGCTGGGGTTTCGAGTTGTATAATTCGCACGTTTGTATAATTCAGAATTTGTATAATATAATTTGTATAACTGTTTAAAGTTTAGATGTTTGTGTTTGTATAAATTCGTTATTTTGAGTTAAAAAAAAGAAGCTTAATTACCCAAACGTACCCTCGAATTATACAAACGAGGAAGCTTAAACTGTAGCTACAGCCCGTGAATATGCAAACTATAGCTATGGAGCATAATTAAATTTATTATAGTGATTATTTGCTAATATTCCTCTAAAAAATATCCTTATGCATTCACACAATATTGCATGTCTAACACACCTTTGTATTTTATTGTATTTTGAATGATAATTACAGTCGAACATCTTTAAACACCCTATTAAGGAGATTTATCCATCTGATCATGAGATTATTCAATGAAGACAAACAACTAACAAATACTCCCTCTATTTCATATTAACTGAATTTTTGAGGCTTTTCCAATTGTTCAAAAAAATTGAATTGAAATGTTTGAAACTTTTTTCATATTTGCCCTTTCATTTATTGAAGTTTTATGTTTTCCAGGAGATAAATTACACTACTTATGATTTCACAATGGACAACAACGAAAAATATGATTTAAATTATGTCCTTAAATATTTTTCTTAATATGTGTGCATCGCCTCATAAATTCAGTTAATATGGAATAGAGGAAGTAATGCACAATATGTAAAAAGTACTAATTAATGAGAGTACATTTAATTAAGCCACATTTATTTATTCCAAAAACAAATATAGTAAAGAGTACATGTAGAGTCCTTATAATCAACATAAACCCCTAATTATTTTTCACATGTGGCTACTAATTACTTCAATAATCCATTAACTAACCAACCACAGGAATTTGTACAACATAATCCATAACATCAAGATAAAGAACAACTCTAGAACAACTAAAATCAGTTGGAGGTGGAGAACCATTCAGCCTTATTGGCATATCTGTTATGAGTGGATTTTCCCTCACAATTATTAGCTTAATAATTTCTACTAGTACACCATTAAGTTCTGGCCACTTTTGCTTTCCTACATATACAAACATAATTAATTATAATGAGAGAATGAAAAAACAAGAATATTATACAATATACAATATGCATGATGGAGTTTTCGAGTCGAGGGTTTTTCGAAAAAAGTTTCTCTACTTTTACGAAGTAGTGGTAAGGTCTGCATACATTCTATCCTTCTCAGATCTCACTTAGTGGTACTTCGCTGAGTATGTTGTTGATGTTGTTGTTGTTGGGGGTAGGAGGAAAACGGGGGAAGGGATTATATTATAAGGTGAGGAATGGTCTTTAAATGGTCTTTTCCTTTAAAGCCACTAATTAGGACAAAATTATTTTTAATTTTTTAAACAGAAATTTTACACAAGAGATGTGAAGGGGGATCGTAAAAATATAATTCACACTTAGTATGTGGGGAACACCATTGATATCACTATTTTGTAAATTATGAATTTGACAAAAATATTATAGAGATTTGATTTTGTAGTCGTTTTCGAATATTTTATAGATATATGACTTTTTTTTGGGAGATTATTAGAAAAATAGCATAAAAGATCTATAAATTCATAAAATACATAATGGAGATCTTTGTAAGCTCAATTTTTTAAATTCAAAATATAAGTGGACTTAGGAGATCGTTTTCTACCTTCAAACTTAGAAATATAAAGGGAGCAGCATTTCGAGTTTTTATTATTTTCTTTTAAATGGGTAATAATTATGTTTATTACGAACTTTGAAATTTAAATGAAGGAAAGTCCATTTGAAGTAGTTCGAAATTCTAAAAGAGATACTTCTTTTATTTTTTAAAAAAATCAATAAAATTGCCTCAAAATAGGGGGAAATAAAAGAAACTTAATTAATATATTGGTAATTTGGCTTCTTTATTTTATCACAAGGCTAGCTAGACTTCGTATTCTTCTCGATTGTGTATCATTATTTATGTATTTTTTTTTTAAGTTTCTCATTCGGTATTTGATATCTACTTTGAAGTTTAATTAATAGAAATTTATATTAAATTTTTTTTAATATTCAGGCTCTATGCATCTGGTATCCCAGGTACATAATATATCTCATCACTTTCCTATGTATATGATATCCCATATATATATGTATGTATCTAGTGTGTATCTAGTGTACGATTCGCATGTATCTTGGATATATAATCAAATCTCGCTCGCCTCCCTCCTATTCTCGCTCGCCTTTCTTCCTATTTCAGTACATCTGATAGCAAATAACATGTATCTAGGCATATTTGACTTGAAATCTGGTTTGAATATTATTAATTAATAAGATAAAATTTATTTATTTTAAACTATATGAAAAATTAATAAATATGATAGCAATATTTGTGTAATTATATAGTTCCTCCATAAAATATATTATTACAATTATACACATTTTTTATGTGTTCTATATACTGACAAAATGACTCATAAAAAAAAGAATATTACTAGGGGACCATAGCTCTTTTTACTTTTGGTAACATTTGTATTTTTAATCCTTTTCATTTTCAAGACTTATAAAAGAATATTATTAGGGGATCATATGTTACGGACTTAGAGTTCTACTAGCGGCGGATCATAACACATAGCTCTTTTATTTTTGGTAATATATGTATGTTTAATCCTTTTCATTTTCAAGATTTAAAAAGAATATCATTAGGGGATGATAGCTCTTCTACTTTTGGCATCATCTATTTGTTTGTTTTTTCTTATGTATGTTTCCTTCTTTTCATTTTCAAGATTTCAATAATATATGATACAATAATGTATTGGGAAGGACATCAAATAAGAAAAATTGATTGAAAGAAACTAACAAAACGTGCATGTCATTATCTTAATTATATCATTTTCTTAATATATTATTTGACTTGAAGTATTTGTCGTTTTTTATAATTGTCCGTGAAATTCGCTTACAAATTTATATACCTATTAAATACTTTAACTATTTAAAAAGCATTTTTATTAAATATAAAATGCTGACACAACAAGAAAAGTATGTTTCACCTTTTTAAGCGCGTAAAATGATTCCGAATATACATTTTAAAAATTCTGTTTATACACCTAAATTAATCAAAAAAGAAAAATATTAATTATCTAAAAAAAAGAGTCCCACCAGTTTGATTTTTTTAAAAATTTTGATTTGATTCTTTAATTCATGGTTTTAAAAATATGTGCATCGAATATCAAAATCAAAACTAAATCAGAATAAAAAATACTAAAAACTTAAAAAATTTAAATGTGTTGCAACCAACCCAACCCTACTCTCAACTCCCATTATATTTACATGTTACAAGTCCCAAGTCGCTGATAGTGATCTCTTAACTTATATTTTCAGAGTTAAAGATAAAAAACATAACTAAATTATTTTATTTTATTGATTTCATAGCTAAACTATTGAGAGTGTGGATTTCTTACTTGAACTATCATCCAATGTTTAGCCAAATTACTAATAAATTAAGGCTCTTTTGTTTTCCCCTATTTTGAGGCAATTTTATTGATTTTTTTAAAATGAAAGAGTTATATCTGTTAGTACTAATTTAAATGGATTTTCCATCCTGTAGCAAAAATTCATATATCTAGGTATACATTTTTCAATATATAACAGAAAACTCTTAATTAATAGTAAGATACATAATTATTTGAAAGTATAGATAGAATTAGTATATATGACATGGATGTATGTCTAATAATGTAATTTTCCCATATTTGTATTCACAAAATATTGAATTCATATTATATTCATGTATACACCATCAAGATAAGTTGTGATTCGTAAATTTGAAAACTATAACTACGCATAGTAAATAACATTCAAACTACAGTGCTTTATTAAATTTTTCAGGTTTTTTAAGGATAATTATGCAGAATGTCAACTCATAAACTTTACTTACCAATTATATTTTAGCCAACTTAGTGAAAATGACCTTTCGACCATATTATTTATCAAAAAATGGCTAGACACAACCTTTCTCTTCTTCTTCTTCTTTTTGCTCCCTCCTTCTTCTCCTTCTTCTTCCTCATCATTCTACTTCTTCTTCTTCTTTGATGCTTCCCCTTTTTCTTTAAAATTTAATGTACCGCAAACTTGAATTGTTTCGAGCAAATTATATATCAAAAAACTTGAAACAACAAAAGGATTTCATATCTAAAATTTGGGATTGTTTAAAGAAGATTTTGAGTTGGTATGGAAATAGGCAGTGTATGGCTCATGTACCTTATGTATAGCTAAGTTATATTCTATTTTTGAGTGTATCATAATTTATAGTCAGTGTATATCTCATGTGTAGGTAAGATGTATTCAGTTTTTTTAGTGTACTAATCATGTATACTTTCTAAGACTTTTGACTATATTTTATGTAAGTAAAAACATGATTATATTTATGGTAAAATAATTACTTTATTGTATATATTTGAACTATCCCTTAATTTTACAAAGCCCTAATCTAAAGCAGGAAGATGTTTTTCATGACACAAAACAAGTCATGAGTGGCACCCACACTTAACCTCCTAGGTGGGAGAACCAACGAATCCAAACCCCAACTTATATTAATTGTTCAGCAACAAAATACAACCATAATGCGGAAGCTCACAACTTAAAATAAACAGTAAAAGAAATCTTCAGAGTTTATTACATATTATCCCCAAAACCTGAAAGTCATCACATCAAGGACATCTATTCTCAAAATATCAAGTCTAAGAGTATTAAGATATCAAATAAATGAATAGGATAATGTATGTTCGAAAGCTAAGGATATCATGCTATGACCCAGAGAGAATTCAACACGAGCTAGACGGAATAACTCACCCTGAATTCTGATGTGCTGGAGACGGACTAGAGCTGAGGGCGAGTCGAAGTCGGTGGTACACTCGCTGCACTCCACAAAAGGAAAACGAAGGAAACACAAGTAGGGATCAGTACAAGGCAATATGTACTGAGTAGATATCATCGGCCGACTCAAAATAGAAACTGATATGCATAAAGTAATAGTATAAAATCAACTATAGCACATAGCAGGTGGCAAGCAACAAATCACATGAACAAGTGACAACAACACTAAATCAAGTACACAGTCAGTCAACAATATCAAGAACACGCATGAGGACTCAGGCCTCCATACCACGCTCTTTTGGGAAATGAGTTATTTGAGATATAGTATATTAAGTTAATTCAATATGTTTTTCTTTAATGTTACTGTGTCGGAACGTGACACCCGATCCAATAACACCGCGTCGGAACGTGACACCCGATCCAATAATACCGTGTCGGAACGTGACACCCGATCCATTAATACCGTGTCGGAACGTGACACCCGATCCAATTATACCGTGTCGGAACGTGACACCCGATCCAATCATATCGTTAATTCATTTGTCATTATTTATCATCTCTTTCCACTTCCTTATCAATATTTCGTTAAGCCTTCTTTATTCAAGGCATCACTTTAATAAAACAAGTTTAAGATTATAGATTTCGCGGTCTTGGGATTACAGACCATTCACAACAACACATGAATCATCCAAACCACAACAACCAAGTACATAGAAAATTTCACAAAATCACTCAATGACTATCAATCAATATTAAGAGTCTATCTATCACATAGAATAAACCATAACCTACCTCAACCGAAGAACCAAAGTCAAGCAAGCTAATTCCCCAATGCTTTTCCTTTCCTCAATGCATTCGAACGTTTCCAATCTATCAAGTATACAATATTCATAAGCAAACGAGTCCGTAGACACCCATATATCTAGCTTTGACTCAAAAACTCACCCAAATCAGTAATCAAATTCCTAAAGTTCAAGCCTAAGGATAAGTCTTAATTCCTTCAATTAGTATACGTTAATGGAATTTAAATAATACAATACACCTAATATTTAATTACCTATCTCAATATATCGAAACCTAATTTTATAACATGATAATAAAATGATAATATTAACATCTAAAGCCACTAGTTACGAAACCAAGTAGGCTAGCAGCGACCACTTCAACCTTAACATATTGATATCAAATTGATTAACCTTTACTTTCTTTAGTAATCAATAAGCAATCATTAGATAATTATTATTTGCAGACCTTATCCCATAATCAATTCTCTATTCAATATATATATATACATATATTTCGCACCTCATATACTCTTACAACAACCAACTATACGAGTTATTAATGCTACCTATTTGATGTTACAATAGTACTACATTCGTTCAAAATTAGAACGTTAACAATTTAGCCAGAAGCGTACCGGTAAAAGAAGCTCGCGGTTGATCTTCGTAGTCGCCGCACAGGTAAGCCCTCTTCTCAATTTGTTTTTACACTAGTGATAAGCCTTCTTCTACAGATTATTTACTACCCTAATTATTATATAAGGCTAATTATAAAAGTGATAAAAGTGGCCCACTACTAATTTTAATGTTATTTTCTTTAACCACCAACTAAATTAATCATTAAAACTTCCCCATTAGTTATATAATTGTAGTTACAAATAGTCCAAAATATCAATTTAGAGTCTATCGGAAGAGTCTTTTATGAAATAAAAAGCTCTAGTACCCAAAATGACATAATGGGTCGTTACATTAGATACCAATTTACCCATCGTTCGTCCTCGAACGATTAAAAGAAGGAGATGATAAGAAAGGGTACCTGAATCAACAAAAAGGTGTGGATATCTTCTGTGCATATCATCCTAGGTCTCCCAAGTGGACTCCTCAACTGGACGATTTTTCCACTGAACCTTCACAGAAGCAATCGCCTTTGACTTCAACTTGCGGACCTCCCTATCTAGAATTGCTACAGGCTCCTCCTCATAAGACATATTCTTATCAAGTAGGACTGAATCCCAACGAATAATGTAGTTTCCATCACCATGATATTTCTTCAACATAGACACATTAAATACTGGGTGTACTCCGGACAACCCTGCCAATTCATAGGCCACCTCTCCTACACGCTTAAGAATTTCAAATGACCCAATATACCTCGAACTAAGCTTACCTCGCTTACCAAACCTCATCACACCCTTCATGGGTGAAACCTTCAGCAACACTTGCTCTTCCTCCATAAACTTCAAGTCCCTGATCTTCCGATTTACATACTCTTTATGCCGCTCTGAGCTGCTAGAAGCTTCTCCTGGATGAATTTCACATTCTCCAACGATTCCCCTCAAAAGATCTGCACCTCAATGTCTCACGTCAAATGCATCAAACCAACCATTGAGAATCTACATCTCCTCTCATACAATGTCTCAAATAGGACCATATCAATACTCGAATGATAACTATTATTGTATGTAAAATCAACTAACAACAAAAACTATTCCCAATAACCACCAAAAGTAATCGTACACACGTCCGCAACATGTTCTCAAGAATCTTGACACAGCCATCAGGATGAATCTTTCCTCACATAACCATGATAAAATCCTGAACCAATACTGGCTACAACCAGAAGTGAACTTGAACCAACCACCACACACTCATAATACACAAACCATCATAGATCTTATCAATATTTCCTTCTCACAACATAAACTTTCCACGAGCTTAAGTTATTAAAATTTGATCTTAAAACATCAGGTACCCATCAAGGGAGAATCAACTTATCTAACCCAAATAAGGAAATTATCAAGTAACCACCCATCGAGCGACACACCCAAGCATACAAAACCTCTAACAACACTATCGATTTGTAGATGGCCCTTAAGAATGGTAGAACTAGACCCAATGGCCCCCATATTCAACCACACATAATCGAAACATGACCTCGATGACTAGATGTATATTAAGGCTGTCAGACAATTGTAAATACCCATGGTAGCTCTTGTATAAATTTTCATAAGCAGTGTAGTACATGTAAAACCACTGGAATACTTCCACAACTCCAAGACAACACCAAATATGTCATCTGAGATAACTAAATTTGTCCAAACATCTTACCCAATCAATAGGACATCGCATAATCGGTATTAGGGATCCACTATTAGGGATCCACCAACAAAAGTAAAAACACGCGTAGGCATAGCTAGTGAATCATACTTCAAATCATGTACATAACGAATAGGTAGTCACATAAGAATGTACTGAACCAAGGTTTTATAACACTAAACACTTCATCTAAAGAGTCCATATCAAACACTTTCATTCAGTTGACTTCATTTCTTCAATTTTTAGCTACCCACAATCCATCGATCTAGTCCCCATTACGATTGTACCCATACTCTATTTATTAGACTTCACATACTCTTCACATCATTCTACTGAAGCCCACACTCTCAATACTAACAACCATCATAACCACTCTGGTCATTTACGTTACTCTAAACCAACACTTTTAAGTGAAACCCTTCCTTAAGACCTTTAATAATCCAAAGTAACAAACTTTACGATCCAAACCATGTATAAGTCCTTCTAACTGCTCAATATCCGATGCAGTCAATCATTTCTTACCTTACAAATCCATACCATAACAAAACATACCACCACGAATGTAGATTTAGAATGAAAATTTTGAATTGTGAATCCAATTGTGTAACCCAATCCCCTTATCTATCAACATTAGCTCATACCTTGAATATTTTTATGAATTCATGTATATTAGCATATCATTGATCGTCACTCCATTGACCTTACCATATTCTTCACTAAAAATCAAACCGTACTCATTACCAAACTCAAAACCATAAAAGAACTTATTATCACACTCGAGCTGAATGTCTGTACACTCCTTTCTCTAGTCTAATTCAATAGTTTTTAACTCATCTGATGAACCCGTGACACCATTATCATAATCAGAGCAAAATGGATGAAACCACACGTCTCTGAACCCAATTCTCAACCCCTCTAAAGATACCTCTTTAGCCCTTGCAATCAGAAAAAAATAAAATATTCTTGCTCTCGCCTCTTTTCGGAGGCTACACTACATCCCATTATTTTATTTTATTTTTCATTATGATTCTAGCTCCTTTAAATTCTATTCGAGTGGTGTCCCAGCATCTCCTAAAACTTTCCATACAACCACATTACTCACCAAATAGTAGAAAATCACAACCTTAGATACTCGCAAGTCGTTATTACCATACAAAATTCGTTTAACCAACAATCCTTATTATATAGTTGCATACCAATCACAATCCATTATGAACTCTTATTACCATCATGCTCAGTTAGCCCTTTCCATCACCACGAAGTCAATCTTTTCATCGACATGACACCTCAAACCCAGTTATACCAATCAACTCCAAAGGACTAACCCAATTTTATACACACTTTCTTACTAAAATCTTCAATTGCTTTCACCCAAGTATACTCACTGGGTCTTTCTTTACCCATAAGGTTGTCATTCCGGTATAAATTCACTCTTTTGGAGCTTAAGATAAAATCATCAGTCCTCATTTAGAATCCTCAAGATACACCTCACCACCTAAATGCATTAATATTGTACCAAAGATCCACCGCTAAAATCTTCCTTAAAAACAATGCTTAACCCAAGTGTCCATAGTAATAAACTAGTTGGTTTCTCAAATGTGAATGCAACCCGAATCTCATTATCTGAATATGTCATACAACTGATAACTCCTTAAGTAGTTAGTATTACACTTGACAATCGACGTATTCGTTTCCACATAACACTAGTACCACATCGTGATAGTCCGTTAGATCCATCACTAGAACACATCATACCTATCGAAAAAAATCATACCCAAATAGCCCACATATTTCTACCCATTGAATTGCTGCAAAATATTATCAAATTCGTTATGTCTCTAACCCAAGCGATTTACTTTCTTTCTTAGATCAGGTCGATAACAAAAGGAACACACTTCATAACTTATACCAAGTAAGCATCGATACTATTGTAGTAGTCATATCATGACCTTTTTTTTTATATACACTCAATCTATGAAATCGTCGTAGAGATTCTGACCTCAATTGGCGCAACATATATAATTTCATCATTCACTAAGCAACCCATACATGTTATGACATTTTACTAACTATATTTTCCAAAGTAATGGTGTTCATTACCTAGCCGTCCCGTACAAAACTTCTTGAATGTTGTCACCTTGACAAAATCATCTGACTTCATCCCCTCTATCTCCATCAAAAAAGCAACCACTTTCTGAAAAGATTTTGCTGAAACAACCACCTATAAAGCTTGAATCTACAAATCTGACATCAATTCCCTCACAAAGCAGCAAATCCACTCTTTTGGATTGAAGCAAAGCTGAGTCACATATCTGGATAAAGCACGGAAATTTATCCTTATAGGTTGCAACAAATATCATATGTTGCTCTATATTCAGGAACTCATCTCTCCTTCTATCCCTCGAAGTTTGGGGTATATACTTCTCTATGAAGAAGCTACAAAATGCTACCCAAGTAATAGGTAGTGCCTTTACTAGTCGACATATAACATGAGACCGCCACCACATTTTGGCATCTCCTCGAAACTGGTATGTCACAAACACAACACCAAACCTCTCCACTATATTCATCTTATGAAGCAGCTCATGACAATCAACAAGGAAATCATAAGCATCTTCATATTCACTACTCATGAAGAATGGGGGTTTCAACTTTAAGAACTTAATAAAAAGATCATGTTGGTCACTAGTCATTACGTGCCCCCAATGAATCGGGGAAACAAGCCTATTTCCAAGGACGCATCCTCTCTTTTTTGGTGTTGGTATTGCCACTTTTGTTGCTTTAGTTCTAACCCTATATGAAATAGAGTCAAGGAGGTCAGATACAAATTAATATCGCCTAGATACCAATTGGATTCAAGTAATCGCACGAAAGAAGGAAAGTATGGAGTTTTCCTAAAGTCCTATAGCCTCTTAAAGAAAAGTAAAGGCGTCTCCGTACCGTTCCGCAAGACTCTACTAGACATATCCTTGTGTGATGAGAGCATTGATCTGATGCCAAAAATATATTTTCTTATCATTAATTGCCTCATATTTAGTATTTATATTTGTCCTTTTTTAGCATGAATTTTATGGATTGTGCTAAATAGTGTATTTTATTTGTAGGATTAAATTGGTGCAAAGTTGAAGAAGTTTGGAGCTAAAATGAATTAATTATGAAAGATTGAAGAAGGAAAATCAAGCAGGCAGCTTAATGGATTAAATTGAATAATATATTAATATTTATATATATGGAAAAGTTGGGCGAGGAAAGCAAATTGTGAGGCGGTTTCACGAGTAAAAGAAGGAATTCAATTCCGTTTTGGTTTTGGGTTCCTAATTTGTTTTGGACTCAGTTATTTTATTCAGGGTTTTCTACATCTATAAATAGTCCATAAAAATAGTTATTGGGGATACTTTGGAAGAAAGAGACTTTTGAAAGGAAGACACTTTGTAAAGAAAAATTGTCAATACTTTTTAGGGTTCTTTTCTTCTTCTTTTTCTTAGGTATTAATAGCTAAAGACCCTTGTTCTGGGGCTGCGGCTATGGGTAATTGTTGAACATCGATTGTTTTGAATTAATGTTGGTTATCGTTTAAATTACTTTTGTATTCTTGTTTTAGTATTTCATGCTTGATCACCATAGAAATAAATCTATTGTCTATTCTTGGACTCGAGAGATAAAGAGGTAGATAGACCAAAGAATGCAAAGAGCTTGTTCTAACTTTGTTTAGATTCGTGTTTAGGAGTGACGCCCGGACGAACACCTCGCTTGGTTACGAAACAGGATGAAATATAAATGCTCGCCAATTAGGACTGCCTATCCCCGCTCAACGATGTAGTTAGACAGCTAGTTGGAGTAGGCGATTAGAGGTCGAGAGATCATGATCATAAAATCAACCCTGTAAATCAGTAATTTGATAACCTTAGTTAATTCATTACATGAGATGCGATACATGAAACCCTATGCATGTTGCAGCCCTGGAATTGTCTCAATCACTGTAAGTTAATCTTAGTATTTAATTTTGCATTCTTTTATTTCTTTTGACACTCTTAAATAAATAATTAGACTAGTATAATTTAGTAAATAGTTAATTGACAAGTCTCTGTGGGTTCGATATTCCGGTTCTTAAAGAGCCACTTATTACTTCTGCGACCACGTACACTTGCGTGTGCAATTGGAAGCAACAAGTTTTTGGCGCCGCTGCCCGGGACTTAGAAATTAACTATTCTTCTAGGTTATACTTCTTATTTTTATTTATTTAAAATTTTCTTTTTTTTTGTTTTATTAATTAGTTTTTTTTCCGAACAATAAATTTTTTTTCCTTTGAATAATTTGGTACTCTTATTGATATGACTGATTGGGATAAATCGTGGTTGGGTGAGAAGTATCCTTGCAATTATTATAATGGACCCCACTTGGATATCGAATGTCCTATTTGTCATATATTTGGTGGTCAATTTGGTCATTGGAATGGTTGTCCTAACTCTTATTCCCCTCCCCCTCCCCCCTATTATGATTCTTCTGTTATCTGTGATATTGACAGAGGTAATGAAGTGGGGAATGCCCAAAGAGGTGGAGGTACGCAGAAATATGGGAACACGTATAACTCAAGTTGGTGGAACCAGCCCAACTTCTCATGGGGTGGAAATCAGAATCAACACCAAAATCAGGCTCAAGGGCAGAACCAATACAGACCACAAAGTAATGGACAACAATTTCAACAGCCAAATAATCAAGGTGCGAAGCAATGAGATATGACTAAAGAGGAGCTGTTCCAAAAGCTAAGTACAGAAATCAACAACAAAAATGAAGAACACTATAGGAAGTTGGGAGAAGAGTTGAGAAGCACCCAATTAGCACACAAAAATCTGGAAAGGCAGTTCGCACAATTGATTAATGCAGTCAATGTGCGTCCTCCTGGAGGTCTTCCGGGTGACACGGATCCTAACCCAAGGCAACTGAATGCGGTGAGCACAGGGAGTGGATTACAACTGGAAGAACTAGCTCCAAAGAAGAGAAGTTCTGAGACGGTGAGAGAAGAAAAGAAACCCGAAGAAGTGGTTCAAGATGCGAATGTTGAGAGGATTGTTCCTCAAATAAAACCACCCCCTCAGTTTCCTCAAAAGTTCAAAAAGCAAAACGAGGACGTATGCTTCGGTAAGTTTTTGTCTCTCCTTAAACAAGTTCACATTAATCTCCATTTGGTTGATATTTTGCAGGGAATTCCTATGTACGCCAAGTATGTGAAGGAGATAGTGGAGCAAAAAGAGGAATTCCAACCATTCAACTATACCTTATTCCTTAATGTCAATGTTGAGAAAGAGTACAAAAGTGAGAATGTTGTAAATAATGTTGCTTTGGAGTTGAGGCATCTTGGATCTCATTCAAAACACTTGACTATAGATGAGGAACAAGGCCCCTACATTCTAAAGTTTTCTAATTCACGTAGACAAAACGACATTCCTCACATAAGGGCCAAGAAGTGCAAGATGCGACATTTATTACTTGGTTCCTTTATCTTTATACAACCGCCCCTAGAGAGGAGCAGAAAAATTGATGCAAAGTTAGGGGTACAATTCATAAGTTCAAAGTGGAAAGAAAAGTGGTGAACTTAATTAGGTCGTGCCGCGACATTAAATTAGGCGCTTATTGGGAGGCAACCTAATTGTTAGTGTAGCTTCTTATTTTATTTTTATTTTTATTTTTTTTAGTGTCATTTTTTTCTTTTGGCCTTGTTTTTGCAGATTAGGGGAAGTCTGAGTACCCAAGAATTTGGAGCTAAGGAGCACGTTTGAGCTTAAGTGTGTGGTGCGTACGACCCTTGATGGAAAAAGAAAACATGCTACTAGCTAGGCCTAGAGGCCTCAGAGAATTTTCCTAACCCTTGTTTTAAATTTTATTTGATGCTTTGGGGACATAGCTTCTTTTTAAGTGTGGGGTGGAGGAATGAATTCCTAGTTTTTACTGTTTTATCGAGTCTTTTTGTATTTTTAGGTGGGTTCCTTGGCTTTTGTTTTCGGTACTTTTCCTGAGGATAGTCCCTTTGAACCGATAGGGAGTAAATTTTTTACTTTTTATTTTATTTTTTTTAGAGAAAAGAAAAGACCCTTTTGAGTTGTGTGATACTTGCTATTTAGGCCTAATTTTGAATAATACTTTCTTGTGAATCAAAAACTTGTTGCTTCCAAATGCACACGCAAGTGTACGTGGTCGCAGAAGTAATAAGTGGCTCTTTAAGAACCGGAATATCGAACCCACAGAGACTTGTCAATTAACTATTTACTAAATTATACTAGTCTAATTATTTATTTAAGAGTGTCAAAAGAAATAAAATAATGCAAGAATTAAATACTAAGATTAACTTACAGTGATTGAGACAATTCCAGGGCTGCAGCATGCATAGGGTTTCATGTATCGCATCTCATGTAATGAATTAACTAAGGGTATCAAATTACTGATTTACAGGGTTGATTTTATGATCATGATCTCTCGACCTCTAATCGCCTACTCCAACTAGCTGTCTAACTACATCGTTGAGCGGGGATAGGCAGTCCTAATGGGCGAGCATTTATATTTCATCCTGTTTCGTAACCAAGCTAGGTGTTCGTCCGGGCGTCACTCCTAAACACGAATCTAATCAAAGTTAGAACAAGCTCTTTACATTCTCTGGTCTATCTACCTCTTCATCTCTCGAGTCCAAGAATAGACAATAGATTTATTTCTATGGTGGCCTAGCATGAAATACTAAAACAAGAACACAAAAGTAATTTAAACGATAACCAACATTAATTCAAAACAATCGATGTTCAACAATTACCCATAGTCGCAGCCCCAGAACAAGGGTCTTTAGCTACTAATACCTAAGAAAAAGAAGAAGAAAAGAACCCTAAAAAGTATTGACAATTTTTCTTTACAAAGTGTCTTCCTTTCAAAAGTCTCTTTCTCCTCCAATAATTATTTCTATGGACTATTTATAGATGTAGAAAACCCTGAATAAAATAACTGAGTCCAAAACAAATTAGGAACCCAAAACCAAAACGGAATTGAATTCCTTCTTTTACTCGTGAAACCGCCTCACAATTTGCTTTCCTCGCCCAACTTTTCCATATATATAAATATTAATATATTATTCAATTTAATCCATTAAGCTGCCTGCTTGATTTTCCTTCTTCAATCTTTCATAATTAATTCATTTTAGCTCCAAACTTCTTCAACTTTGCACCACTTTAATCCTACAAATAAAATACACTATTTAGCACAATCCATAAAATTCATGCTAAAAAGGGACAAATATAAATAATAAATATGAGGCAATTAATGATAAGAAAATATATTTTTGGCCTCAGATCAACACCCCACACTTAAACTTTTGTTCGTCCTCGAGCAAACATTAAAGCTCATCTCAAAAATCATATTAGGAAGCCATCACTTTGGTTGATACAAACAATTAGGCCATATTGAAATATGAAAACATCAAGTACAATTCCTGCTCATTATGCAAGACATCCAAATAAACAACAAATCTCTAACCTCCTAACCTCAAGGAAAGACTCTGAACTCATCAAATTTAAGCTTGCTCACCTACTCTCATCAAAGAAAGTTAATAACATCACCTATCTATCATGAAACAAGTGCCCTCACAAGAAGAAATAGTCCACACACTCAATTCAAAAGATTGAATATAAATTAAGGACTTCACATCAAAGATCAAATCTCACACTCACAAATAAAATTCACGTGTATGCTCAAAGAACCATATGCTTGCCCATTATGTACATCTCCACTAATTAAGCATGCTCGAATATAATCAAATAGGACTTTAACGGGTTGTAATGTAGGCTAGGGGACGGGTAGAAAATTATATAATAGTGACTCACACTTCCCTAAGCACTTTGTATTTTTAGACTTCATCACCCATTATTTTCTTCTCTTTATTTTCAGTCCTCTCTTGAACAATTATTTCACAAGTAATTCTCATCATATCAATAATGCTTCAATCATTTTTTTTTCTTTCACAATAATATATTTTTTTCTCAAAGAATTTTTTATTTTTTTATTTTTTTTTCATGTCACATTCTTTCGAATAGGGCTTTTTCACCACTTTGTAGCCATCATTGATTTCTTTTTCATTCAACCATCCCTTGTTTTCTTCAGATTTACCAATCATAATAAGTCTATGCTATAGTGCTCAAGGAAGCAAGGTGCAAAAACTAGGGATTCAACAAAATAGTTAAGGGCAAAATATGGCTCCCAACAAAAGGCTACAGGCTCAAAAGGACGAACTAGTGATATAATATCTGAAAAGGCTAAAATTTACAAGACAAATCAAAGAAAGCCTATTATCATCTCCTAAACTGAGCAACACTTTTTATTTCGCTTCAATAACAAGCAGGGCAAGTTCTAGACTAAGATGCAAAACATGGAATAAACAAATTCTCACCACACATGGCACAAGTATCAATCAAGATGGATCAATTTCACTTCTAAAAGAGATAGGATCATAAGAAACTACAAAATAAAATAAGCTATAAACAAAGTCACAACCATGAGCCTAAGTGTCAAAGAGTCTGCAATTTCCTTAGCAATCAAGCATTCACAAGAACGTACTACTTAAAATTAGCTAAAGCTCTGATACCAAGTTTGTCACGACCCAAAACGAGTCATGAGTGGACCCACACTTAACCTCCTAGGTGGGAGAACCAACGAATCCAAACCCCAACTTATATTAATTGTTCAGCAACAAAATACAACCATAATGCGGAAGCTCACAACTTAAAATAAACAGTAAAAGAAATATTTAGAGTTTATTACATATTATTCCCAAAACTTGAAAGTCATCACATCAAGGACATCTATTCTCAAAATATCAAGTCTAAGAGTATTAAGATATCAAATAAATGAATAGGATAATGTATGTCCGAAAGCTAAGGATATCATCCTATGACCCAGAGAGAATCCAACACGAGCTAGACGGAATAGCTCACCCTGAATTCTGATGTGCTGGAGACGGACTAGAGTTGAGGGCGAGTCGAAGTCGGTGGTACACTCGCTGCACTCCACAAAAGGAAAACGAAGGAAACACAAGTAGGGATCAGTACAAGGCAATATGTACTGAGTAGATATCATCGGCCGACTCAAAATAGAAACTGATATGCATAAAGTAATAGTATAAAATCAACTATAGCACATAGCAGGTGGCAAGCAACAAATCACATGAACAAGTGACAACAACACTAAATCAAGTACACAGTCAGTCAACAATATCAAGAACACGCATGAGGACTCAGGCCTCCATACCACGCTCTTTTGGGAAATGAGTTATTTGAGATATAGTATATTAAGTTAATTCAATATGTTTTTCTTTAATGTTACTGTGTCGGAACGTGACACCCGATCCAATAACACCGCGTCGGAACGTGACACCCGATCCAATAATACCGTGTCGGAACGTGACACCCGATCCATTAATACCGTGTCGGAACGTGACACCCGATCCAATTATACCGTGTCGGAACGTGACACCCGATCCAATCATATCGTTAATTCATTTGTCATTATTTATCATCTCTTTCCACTTCCTTATCAATATTTCGTTAAGCCTTCTTTATTCAAGGCATCACTTTAATAAAACAAGTTTAAGATTATAGATTTCGCGGTCTTGGGATTACAGACCATTCACAACAACACATGAATCATCCAAACCACAACAACCAAGTACATAGAAAATTTCACAAAATCACTCAATGACTATCAATCAATATTAAGAGTCTATCTATCACATAGAATAAACCATAACCTACCTCAACCGAAGAACCAAAGTCAAGCAAGCTAATTCCCCAATGCTTTTCCTTTCCTCAATGCATTCGAACGTTTCCAATCTATCAAGTATACAATATTCATAAGCAAACGAGTCCGTAGACACCCATATATCTAGCTTTGACTCAAAAACTCACCCAAATCAGTAATCAAATTCCTAAAGTTCAAGCCTAAGGATAAGTCTTAATTCCTTCAATTAGTATACGTTAATGGAATTTAAATAATACAATACACCTAATATTTAATTACCTATCTCAATATATCGAAACCTAATTTTATAACATGATAATAAAATGATAATATTAACATCTAAAGCCACTAGTTACGAAACCAAGTAGGCTAGCAGCGACCACTTCAACCTTAACATATTGATATCAAATTGATTAACCTTTACTTTCTTTAGTAATCAATAAGCAATCATTAGATAATTATTATTTGCAGACCTTATCCCATAATCAATTCTCTATTCAATATATATATATACATATATTTCGCACCTCATATACTCTTACAACAACCAACTATACGAGTTATTAATGCTACCTATTTGATGTTACAATAGTACTACATTCGTTCAAAATTAGAACGTTAACAATTTAGCCAGAAGCGTACCGGTAAAAGAAGCTCGCGGTTGATCTTCGTAGTCGCCGCACAGGTAAGCCCTCTTCTCAATTTGTTTTTACACTAGTGGTAAGCCTTCTTCTACAGATTATTTACTACCCTAATTATTATATAAGGCTAATTATAAAAGTGATAAAAGTGGCCCACTACTAATTTTAATGTTATTTTCTTTAACCACCAACTAAATTAATCATTAAAACTTCCCCATTAGTTATATAATTGTAGTTACAAATAGTCCAAAATACCAATTTAGAGTCTATCGGAAGAGTCTTTTATGAAATAAAAAGCTCTAGTGAATCTGAATTAATCAAGTTCCAATATAGATATCAAACCTTGAATGTGAGAAAAAAAAGAGCATTGATATCAATAGGCAAATGTCCTAAGTTCAATCTCAATGGCACACATAAAGATATATATTCTCATTGTAATTAAGTAAAAAAAAAAGTGTCACATCATAACCACTTTTAAGTTCTTATATGAGATGATCACATAATTAAACATAAATATAGTGTATTGCCAATAATTTTATATATTGCTTCAATTACTGCAATTTTAGAAAAATCATACTCTAAAATTAGTACTACTTTACAGTGTAAAGCAAATACGGTAACAACTTTAGAAAAACTATACTTCAATTACATTCACATTCACATATTTGCTCGGACCTCGTGTTCTCACTTACCCTATCGGTTTAATAGGAGAGGTACTCAATCACTTAAACAAGTCTCCCTTGTCAAACAAACCATTTTTTGGTACTGGCCATTTTTTTGATAAATAATATATTCGAATGATTATTTTCCCTAATTTGTATGAGTTGGGCTAAATATAGATGGTAAGTAAAGTTTATGGACTGATATTTTGAATAATTATCCCTAATCGGCAAATTTCATAAAGCACTATAATTTGGATGCTATTTACCATGTGTAACTATAGTTTCAAAATTATGAATCATAATTAAAAGGTCATTTTTTTCAATTTTTATGATTTGCTTTCGTTCCCAGAAGGGTAATCTTGACCTTATACCCTCAATTAACTTCCCTAAGCCTATCTTATACCCTAATAACCTCCCTATTCACGCCCAACCCTCAGACAAATCACATTCGCACATTCTAAGTTCTCTCAAGAAAGAAGCTAAGGTTCTTCACCTTCAAGCCTCAGTTCAAGGTTTCAAGTTAGTGTTTCTCTATCAGGAATGTAAGGCTAATCATAGTGAGGGACTGAGTTCGTTCCCACGCCCTACATATATTTTCTATCAGTAAAAGAGTAACATAGGGTTTTCATCCTTGATTTAGACTATTCTTGAGATGAGTTTGTTGCTGCGTTATGAGTTTCTTGAATTTCTGATCTTGATTTCCATTCCTAATTATTGAGATGATGTATGTTGTACATTGAGATTTTTGAGTTGATTGTTCATGCCCATTTTGTTTCAGCATGAACCCTATTCTAGAGTAATTCATTGAGTTTTTATTGAGAATCTTTTAAACAGAACCTAATTGTTTAAATTGAGTTTTGAGAAAGTAAAAAAGTGGAGTTTGAGAATCTCTATAGAACAAATGTTTTGTCTTTAAAATTGATTCTGAGAAGAGTAAAAGATGAGTTGTGAGAAAGGTATAGGGAACTAAGTAATTCCCAAAGATAACAGTTTTAAATTGAGAAAAGAGATACTTTGATTTCTAAATGAGTTTATGAGTACCGAGATACTTCAGAGCTTTACCTCTTTTTAGAGAATCTTTTGAGTAATTACCTCAAATTGAGAAAAGAGAATGTTTTTAAACATTGAGCATGAATATATATATATATATTTATTGGGAGTAGTTTTGAGCACCGATATGGGGGAGAGTTTAGACA